>JANHGB010055092.1:0-65770 GCA_026283785.1 Coracopsis vasa
TTTCCGTTTTAGTTTCATATTTTCTCCCTTTGTTATTTCCCTTATCATTATTATTATTGGTGGTAGTAGTAGTAGTAGTTTCGTATTATACTTTAGTTATTGGACTGTTCTTATCTCAACCCATGGGATTTACATTCTTTCAGTTCTCCTCCCCATCCCTCTGGGAGCTGGGAGGGTGGGAAGAAGATGAAGAGTGAGTGAGCGGCTGCATGGTTCTGAGTTACCAGCTGGGCTTAAACCACGACATGATAGAAAATATGATTGAAATCTCTTTACAATACCGAAAAGAATATCACAAGATCAAGTGTAATGCAGGACACTGGATAGTGATGAACAGAGTAGCTGTAGATCTAATTCAGTACCAAACTACATGATACTAGTCTATCATGGATCAATGTGGTATCTGTCTGTATTGTGTATTAGTGCTCCTGAGAGTAAATTCTGGAAGCTCCTTGCTCCATGTGTGAAACAGTGCTTGAAATACCTGGTGGCTAACAGTTGCAGCACTGACTCATGACAATATTGCTGTTGTTTTATCTGGAATATGATCATTACTCTGAGCAATTTTCAAATCCTATGCAGAAGGCCTCCCTGGGCTAGGCTTGGAACACAAATTTCCTTGACTTTTATTCTCCTCTTAAGAGCAATGGGTAATGTCTGGCTTTGATTATTTGTAATCCATTTCCTTCCTGGTGGTAAAAATATTTGTGTCATCAGAGCCTGACTATGTTTCTTCCTCCAGTGTCATTTTTCCCTAATAGCAACTGTTGATAGTAAATGTTTTAATTTTCTGAAAGACAACGCATGCTTCAGGAAATAGAGAACAGCTACTTTACAGCTTAGAACTTTCTCTTACTGCTATAGCTTGCAGGTTTGCCATGTCTAAAAGTGTGGTAGGAATAATCAAGAGTCAATCTTCTTTTGTTTCCAAATGTCTTCTGATGGAATATTTTCTCCTGAATTTATGTATTATGGGCTAAAATAGGTTCATTTAACTGTTAATTATAAATTTCCACTACAACGCCTGTCTTTGACTTCTTGTACTTGATACTATATACTTGAACATGCTGTCTATTCAATTATAATTACTGATTACCTTGTCTTCTTACTTGCAGTTGCTATTTTGGTGAACCAAAACTGGCGTATTGGCTGACCTTAACTGTGCATGGCTTTGCAGACAGCCCTGTTTCCTGGAGAGAAAGTGAACATGGTTTCCACAAGGGAGGAGAAAACTTGTACAACTTTGTCATTTTTAGAAATCTGGACTACTGGCTTCAGATGGCTGTAGGAACTAATGATGATTGTCCTCCATAAAGCTACATCTACAAAAGTTGTTTTCTAATAAACCCATGTCACTGTACAGAAACCTAATAAGATAATTTTTATAAAAGGAATCATGTAACAAGTTAAGTACTGAGAGGCTGTATATGTTTTTACATTACTTATAGCCTTTAAAGGATGACCTACAATGGAAGGAGTGGATTTTCGCTTCTTCGCTGTCATACAGTGCCTTCTGAAAGACTTCACAATTCTAGCTTTAAGAAGATGTTTTGGAGAGTTATAAGTACTCGGGAATTGACTGTAGGTGGTTTCCTTTTATCCAGAAGTAATTTTGGAATTTGAGAGTTAGTTTTACAGATTGCTAGCTAAAATATTTGTGGGAAAAGCTCATTCTGGGATTTAGTGTTTTCTTCCTTTACATTAAAGATCTGTAAACTCTTCAAATTCATGTTTTAGACATTTCAGCCTACATGCTGGCAAATAAGAAAAAAAAAAAAGAGGTGAGGAGGAGGTATGTGACAGTGAGAGGCGCACCCATTAAACATGGAAAAAGGGAAGGCTTACTGCTGACCTGCTTTTTTGATTTAGCACATTAATGTCATCAGAAAGAAGTTGATTGTTAACAGTAATGCAAAAGGCTGCTGCTTGCTTTCTTAATTGACCTACACACACTCACCACCACCATCCCAAAAAACCCCAAACAACACTACTTTTTAAGTAACTTATGGTTCTTGCTTACAGGACAACTTGTGGAGATTTCACCATCATGTTACTGAAGGCACATTTCTGGGAGCAAATACCTCAAACAATGCAGTTGAAATGAAATGGATTTTGTTAACAATAAGCAATAATGCTGAGTGCACAGGCAGCTATAAAGAATGCAGGTTAGCTCCTGTTGAAATCAGTGAAAGGTTGGATGGTGGTTTGGAGGATGGGTGCAGATGGGGGTTGTTTTGTTTTTTGTTTTATGGAATGGGTATGTATCATTAAAGTACCAATGCAGTGCTAAAGTGGAAGTTGTCCACCTGATGGAGCGAGAGATTGGTAGTGGAAGTTAGAGCATGTCTGTAGTGGAAACATCAAGATCTCCTACAAGTGCGAGTAGCACAGAAAAGCAGAAGAACCATGGGAAGCAGTTGAGCTTTATTTTTTAATCTGTTTGTTTGCTGTATTCAGTAGGAGAATCACCTTGGATGATTTACTGGATAGTATTTGTCGTACACTTCCACTAAACACAACCCCTTTTGCTCAAGTTTTGTAACACGTTTCACAAACACAATTCTGATGAATCAGCAAACAGTTTTCTAAGTCATTATGTTGTTTTTAAAAATTATCCTGCCACGAAATGTTCCTAGTAGGTTATCAAGAGTAGAGGTGCCACCTTGTCTCATGTACAGACAAAGAGTCACACGATCATAAACTGAATGAACAAGAGTCTGGGAAACTTCTTGGCTTGATCCTTTACAAGTAAATACTTAACACAGCTAGCTCAAACACTGTTTCATTATTATGGGTCAGTGCAAATGGCTTCAATTGTTGGCTAAAGTCTGCTTTTGAAAGTGTCTGTGGAGAGATTATGCCATGTGTCAACTTTCACAAAAAAGAGACTAGTAACCAGAAATGTCTTCCTTTTTCCTCTTGATCAAAAGATCTCTTAAAATCTTGGGCTTTCCTGGAAGCAGAAGTTCTAAAGCAAAGTTAAAAACCTTAAATCTTTATGAAAAGTTTAATGAAGTTTGTAGCTGTTCCAGTGAATGCACTCATCTTTCTGTCAGATTCTAGCAAAATTTTTCTCTGACGAAGCATAATGTATAGTGCTTGGGGAAAGAAAAACGCTACTTGGAAGTAAGAATTTTGTATTGTTGGGTTTGTTTCCTTTATTAACCAAGAGAAGGGAGTGAAATCTTATGCATATGCTTCACAGTAGTCCCAGCAGGAGTGCAGCAGCTGTGGCTCTGAAATGGCAGCAGAAGGAGCAGGTGAAATGACTTTTCTAATTGTCACCTGGTTGCAGAGCACCTTGGGATTGTTGATGTAGTAGCTGCTGCAGCAGCAGTGCTAATGGGTGTATGGTGGTAGCTTCACTGGGATGATTCTGGAAGGCAAGCTGAGGAGCAGGTATGTCAGCAATATTAGTTTTCCCCAGCATGTGAGTATTAATGTGAATCTTTTACAGAAATCTTGGGAAATGAGGTTGGTCAACAGTTCCCTTTGCCTCCTGTTTACACAGGCAATGGGCTGTGTTTCTCAAAGCTCAGTGTTACAGGCAGTCATTTGGCTATGCTGTTTCCTACAATCCCTGTTGTCTTCTGGTGGTTGCTTTAAATGGCTTTTCCAGTTAAGTAAAGGATTAAAATGCTGTCTCTGAATCCTGTAACTTGAGGTGCTGAGTAAGTTTCTAGCTTTTCTTGGTTTTCTTTAAACCTAAACAAAGTATCATTGAAAGAAAACCTTGTGCTGTTAGTAGTCACTGCAGTTGTCTACTCCTGGCCTCTGTGGGGTGATACTGCATTAAGCAGATCCATGCTTTCCTGGCAAGGTCCAATGGTGTGCCTGCCTGTTAGGAGGCCGGCTTTCTCATGCTTGCTGGGCTTTGTAGTTGCACAGAAGAGAAACTGGGGGGTGAAACTGACTTCTTTTGTACCACCCGCAAACAACTGTGACCAGAGGGAAGATTTGCTCGGGATGAGGGACAGGAGCCTCTTTTCTATGGACTGTAAGGATAGAGGGAGCATTGTGTCTCCCCAGCAGAGTCAATCATGGAGGAGACCCTTGCTGAGAAAAGGAACGGGGAGCATTGCTCACCTACTTGGGAGCAGGTTAGGAGGGATGGCCTGGGTTTGGGGCAGGTGAGCAGTAATTCAAGGATGCATTGGGCAGGGCACAGGATCTTTAAGGTCTTTTCCACCCCAACTCATTTTATCATACTGTGACTCTGTGAGATGGAAATAAAAGGCTTTGCCTGAGAATGAAAGATGGCTGCTGGTGTTCTTGCCCTTTGTGTCTGTCTGTGAGAGAGGACAGGAAAATGCAAAAGGTTCCCAAGAGCTGCAAAAGTAATGGAGAGCAGCTGTGCACCAGCTGCTTCTGAGATCAAAGGGCTGAGTGCTTACTAAGAAGTTTTGCCTCTGGGGAGTGTTTTATCTAGCATGGGGAAGGAAAACCAAATACCTGAATGCAGAGACAAGCCTGGAGTAAGCTGGTTGCATGACGAGTAGAGGGGGTTTTAGTCCTGGTATGTGGACAGACAGTGATAAGACACTTCTTGAGAGCTGAGGAGCTGCTTTGCTTAAACCTCAGCTCTTTTGCTGAGCTGTGCATTCCTTTGTCTCCACTGGTGGAAGGAAAGGGAATTTTGTTGAGAGGTTACTGGGGGGAAGACGAAACCAGCTGAGAATGGGCTGCAAAGATTGCATGCTTTTCCAGCCACATGTTTGAGTTCGTGGTTATGTATATTCAGAAATTGGTGGGTGTGGAACAAATAGAGAGCAAACTTTCATGTTAACAAAGGGCAGATAAGAGCTGAGACAGTTGAATACTGTGTGTGTTATGCAAAATCAATCTAAATAGAATGTATCTGCCTTTTTGGTTTGCTGACTCAGGAACCTGTTTGGAAAATAAAGGTATGTATCCCCTAACAACAGCACGAATGGGAGCCTAATGGTGGTAGTACTATTTGTGTGAGGAAGGAAACATTGGAGGGCCGAGGGGGAAGGGGGAGATAAGGATGCCAGAAAGAACTTTGACTATGAGATTCTAGAAATGCTGTTGTTTCAGAGAGAAAGCAAAATGATTCAGCACAGCCTAGATCTGGGGAATGCAGGAGAGACAAGAATGAGTGTTAATCTAAGGCTGCTTGAAAGGGAGTTGACAGGGCTTAATGGAAGAAGTATAAGCTTTGTTTTGGCTGCATCATGCTGCTGTTTACTGGGGCATATCCATTTTGGAGAGGCTAGCCAAGACGTTAAGTTGGATGTTTTGGAAAAAAGCCAACAAGAAAGAAACAGGTTAATACGTCATCAGCCTGGGAATTGCATAGCAATCATGGGAGTGAGGGAGATTGCTCAAAGATGGGTAATAATATTATTGTTGGAAGTAATTTGTGTGCTTTTTATTATCCCTTGCTACAGAGAGGGGTTTTGGTTTATCTGTAAGGTTTTGGAGAGCATCATAGAAACACAAAGTTTTAGAACTGTCTTGAGATAGGTTGAGTGACCCTGATATTGCTGTTAATTGTAATTAGAAGTTTGGGTGCTCACCCAATGCTGTAGAGCCACTGTGGGGTTTTGCTCATGGAGAGAACGCCCCTGCTACAACTACTGCAAAAAGATGGTAAAGCAGAAAAAAGCTAAAAAGGAAAAAGAGAGCTTAGAAGAGTGTTTCTCTTCCCCTGTCATGGGAGGGGCATAGCAAATCAGTGGCTGATCTGGGATTAGAATGAAGGCTTTTTATAGCTAGTCCAGTACTCTAGGTACTAGTTTATATATAGTTCCTCTGATGCTGTTAATTAAAGATTAATGCATGCAATTGACTGTCTTTAGTATTTCTTTATGTAGTAGCTATAGTGGAACATGCTTGAACTGTTTCTCTTAACCATTTTTATTCACAGAGTAAGGCTCAAAGAACAAAACTAGAGACTAATTCAATTAGATATTTAATAAATAACTACCTTCTGAATATTGACAAGAATTTCAGAAATATCTGCTATAAACCAAGGCAAGTTGTAATAAATGAGTGGCCTCTGTTTCATCCTTGAAAGTTGCTTCCATCACTATTTAAAAATACTTGTTTTAGTGCAGCTGCATATAGGAGCAAAAAAGGGGGAGCTAAAGTGACTTGAGCAGTTTTCAGCTTTCCAGAGAGCAAGGTGCAGGCTGCCTTGGCTATGCCAAGTTTCTTTTAGCTGGCTTTATTAGAACAGTGTAGTGGGCCTTAGTTAGTAGAATATGGTTATGGTTTACATGGGTAAATGAAGAATATCCTAAGCAGTGGTATATGCTGTTCTGTTCCCCTGCTGTGAAATATAGATAGCCATTGATACTAATAGTACTGTTGTTGTCTAAGCCAGATGTCTTGGTTCACTAGATATCAATAATCTTTCTGTATGGTATGCTGGTAGGGTTGGAGAGAATGTAAAGGGATTAAGATTATTATGTGATTACAGGTGGAAAATAGCATGTTCATTGATTTATCCTGAAGGTGAATATTTCTGTGTCACTGTTGAAAGTTTGTACCTCTCTTCAGTGCTACCAAATCAAATATGCATTTCAAAAGGATAGAGTGTAAGGCTTTACTGGAAGATAATATTATTACATTGTAGTTTTCAAAAGTTTTTGTAGTTTGGCATGGGATAAAAGCCTTACTGAACTACTCACCACTCTGCCATTGGGACACTGATTACGATTTATGAAGAGAGGTTTCTTCTTTGTTGTTGAAAGAAATTGAGAGTTTAAATGGTCAGCTTTTGTAGGGCAGACGCAAAACCAAGCAGTGATACGTTGGTTCTTGAGCCTGTTTTTCAGTTGGATACTAAATTCAACTTTCGAACTCCTGGTGTCAGAACAAGATGTTATAAGCCCATAAACTTACGTAAATGTCCTCAAATATTTTTGTAAGCTTGATGAGATTTGTTTGTAAGCTTGGTGTCATTTGTTTTCCCATAGAGGACTTAAATGCCATATTGTGTACTTGTGACTGATTTGACAGAAAGATAGTTGTGTGTTTCAGCTGTCACTGAAATTCATGCTACACAGGATATCACATTTAATGTTAAATACTATGGAATCACAGTCTGAAACATGAGGAACCTCTGTGTCTGTACTGCTCTTAAAGGTCTATATGAATAGTGGGCATTTAGCAATTTAAAGTAATGGATGCTTTGGCCAGATGATTAAAGGTATACATGTGACCAGCATGGGTTTGCAAGGTACATGAATTAAGCCTTCTAAATTGTGTAAGCACAATTGGGTTAGATCTGTAAAAAGCAGTGGTGCCTACATAATTTTGAAGACTTGTAAAAGATGTGTAAAAGCAGAGCATTGTGGTGCCTACCTGTAGGCAGTTAATTGCCCGATGGTATTAATGGTCTTCAGGATGGGTACCCAGTCCCACAAAGTGCATTTACTCTTGTTCTTGGAATAGGGATCCAGAAAAGTCAGTGTGCTGAGTAGTGAGCAGCCTACGCCAGCTGGTAGACTGTTTGAAGGACTGCAGTGCATCTTCAGTTTGAGACCAAAAGGCAAGGTTGCCTGAAAGACACTGGGATGTACTTGTAGCTCTGATGACAAATTGCTGGATGACCTTCTACAAATAACGTCGCAGTTCTGTGCTGCTCTTACACTTTCCCATTCAATGCAACAGACTTAGAGATGTTGCTTGCTTTGTGAAGCACTTTGAGGATGCCATAGGTTATCATTTAATGTTCACAGAATTCACTTCAGAACCTAGAATCAGCTCTTGCCACATCCATTTTCCTTTGAAGACTGCTGATCAGAAAGGGGTGATTCTGACCAGGCTCCAGGACAAAACTAATTCTGTCTCTCCTTTACCTGTCTGGAGGCTGATATAAGTGAAGGAACTGGTATGGGGTTTACTCTGCTTAAGGCAAGACTGTAATATGCAGGAAAATGAGTCCATTTAGATGGCAGCATTGTAGAAAACAGAGGGATGAAGGGTGACTAAGGGTAACATGAAGTATTTGGATGTTTATAAAAATGTGAAATGGCTTTTCTTGTTAAAAGAATAGTTGTGCATCATTAAAGGCTACAAAAGTGAAATGGGAACATGCTTTCCAAATCGGGAGGAGAGCAATCCTTAGCAGTTGCTAATCTGTTTATGTTCCAGTCACGCTCAGAGTGTGGCTTTGAGCTCTGAAGCTCTTGTAATTGCCTGGAATATGTCACTCTACAGCAAGATTCATTGTTCTGTTCTCCCCAAGAGAAAGGCTGAGATTTTTAGCTGTAGGACTTCCCTTTCAGTCGAGCAGAGAGACATGACTAAATTCTCATGTATTGTTTTGTTGAAACACTATTAATTATGGCTTCCATTATATCCATGTCAGTTCTATGTGAAGTAGGTAGAAATTGATGCATTTAGTGGGAAGCAGCCAGACCTTTTTTTTGGAGATTATACATGAGTTTTAGGAGCGAGGTTTGGATCCCTGGTGACAGAAGTCCCTTAAACTTTACAGGATCAATGTGATGCTTGTTTGATTCCCTGATTTCTCAAAAGATCAGAGAATTATTTTTTTCTTTCCTTTTCGCTCAGCTTCTTGCTGCTAGGTTTCCTTTGTTATTCCCCAAGCAATGCTCAAAGTGTTAGACACTAAGACCAATTAAATGAGAGTGAACTCAAAGCTCCATGCCTTGCATGAGGATTTAGAGGGGCAAGATTCAGCAGGGATTAAACATGGTTTTCAGGAAGCTGTGTAAGATGTAGCTTCAAAAGGGCTTCCAGCCCAACCTCACCCATGTTACTTTGCACGGGAACCTCTCTGTGCCTTCTCTTGAAGAGAAGGGAGTGCATTTTTAAATAGCAAAGAATTTCTGTAGTTTCCTTTCAAGTCCCAAGGTATTGCTGGCCATGGGAACTTCTCTATATAGCTCTTACAGAACCGGGAGCTTGGAGCATAGCCATGGCACTTCCATGAAAGAAAGCACACACGCTCTATGCAAAGCTCTGCTGGTGTTGGTAGTCTGGGTGGAAAAGCTATTTTTTATTCTGTAGATTTGTTTCTTTTGTAATGACAGTCTACACTGACTTTTCCTCCCTAGGGGCTGAAAGTGGAGTTGCTAAATTTCAACTAAATATGAAACTTCTTTAGATCCAGGTGCTGTTCTCTCCTCTTTCTTCAGTGCATGGCTTGAGCAAGCGAATTGTATGCTGAGGACCTCTAGGGAGAGGAGCTGGGAAGAAAATACATTTATTCATGCCTGTCAGAAGTTATGTCTGCCCCATCCAGAACTACTTTGGCACTTTGTAATCTGGAGTAGCTCGCTCTTTTCTTACTCCAGAATGTGTTGGTGGGTTGGTTCAGAGTTCAAGCTCCTGGATTTACTGGCATCTGTTTCTAAAACTGTTTGCTGTGCTGAAATCAAGAAATCAGCCAGGGAGATGGGCTTTGCTGCAGGAAGGGATCCTGCTCAGTGTCCTGCTTGCTTGCCTAGACAGATCCTGCCCTTGGCTAGCAATTGCCACAGCTTGTGTGGATAAGCAAGCAGGATTGATTCCAGGGAATATAAACTGGGGAGTTCTTGGCTACTCTTCTGGGCGAGTAGTCTTGACAACAGTCATCCAAAGCCTTCAGCAGTGAGAGCTCACTTCTCTTTAGCTCACAAATTGTCTGCTTCCAAGATAGTGCTTAGATTTGTTCCACCCCCTCAATCCTCCCTGATATCAGTCATTTCAGGAATACCTGCCATTTGCCAGAAGACCCGAAGAATGTGATTTGGAAACAAAGTTAAGGGGTTGAAAACTGCAGTGGTAACATAAGACAGATGTTTGGCTGAGGCTTTTTCAGTACATAGAAATTGCTTCATGAACTGTATTTTGTTATGTTTTAGGTGTTTGTCCCTGTAAATTGTGAGGACATGGTAGAAGCACATCAGGTTCTTAGAAAAGTGTGCCAGCTCATACAGTTACTACTCTAAAAGGGCTATGGTGCCCTACTTCTTCCCTCTGAATTCAGTTTCAACAAAAAAGCCAAAGTGGATAAAGAAGAAAACTAGAAGTTAGGAATTGGTCTTGCACTGAGACTAAACATGAAAATTTTTGCCCTGAATGTTTTAGATAGAAATATAGAAAAAGATACAGTATTTTAAGGCTAAGTAGAGGCTCTGATACTTTTTTGTGTGTGTGTGGGGGGGTTTTTTCTTCCAAAGTTAGTAAGAGTCTTGCACGCAGAAGAACACAGAATGTGTGAAGATGGATGATTTCAGGGCAAATTAAGAACTCCCAGGTTCTTCCATAGTGTTCTGAATTTGGTAAAAACACGGGGTTTTTTTCTTCTAATGAACAAATAGTTTACCTCTAAGCATGTTTAGATTCATGCCATTTGCACTCAAACAAGATGAGATACTCCCCTATTCTAAGAGGTCTTCAAATACCAGAATCTGCAAACTGTACTTTGTTAAACCACCTTACTTACAAGCTAGCAAGTATGTTGGCTTATAAGTAAGTAGTGGTGGGAATGGCATCATCTGATGGTCACTAGATCTGTGGACTTCATCAATATTTTGTGTGGGTTTTTTGGTTTGGTTTTGGGTTTGGGGTTTTTTTTTGTGTGTTTTTGTTTTGTTTTGTTTCTAACCCCTCCAGATGTTTCACTGTATCTGTAGTTTGAAATTACTACAGTCAGTTTTATTACAGAGGGGATAAGCTTGATTCCTGCTGTCTAAAGCCTTCCTGCATGAGCAGTCTGGATGTCCTCAGTGAAGGATTTACTATTGGTAGTAGCACTTTTGGAGGGAAACAGTGCAACTTCTGAGCACTTCACTGAATTTCTAACCAGTTCCTATATTGAATGTGAAGTGCCATCATCTGCTAGCAGCGTTATGTCCAGCACTTGTACTGATACGTAAAAAGAGACCATTGCCTCCCAATGCTTCCAGTCGTTTTATCTAAAAAAAAAAAAGATGTAGTGGACAAAACTGATGAAATTGCACAAAGATTTTGCTCTTAGGGAAGCTGAAGAAGAGAGAAATGCACTGCAGTGTTTCACTCAGGCTAATGCTTTTAAACTTGATTGATTGATCTTAAACAAGGTTCAAAAAGCTTGTTCCTGCCTCATGGTACTGCGGTTAGGAAAGTAGCCTGTTGAATTGTGTCCCTGTAGCTGTTGTGAGGGTGTTATTGCCAGCAAAATAATGTCCTGTTTACCAGGCTTTAGAGGTATTGGGGAATTACCAAAGGGGTCTGTCACTCCTTGTTTTTATATTTTTCTCTCCCAATAGCATCTGGCTTGCCCTGGTGATGGAAAAGGTTGGTACATGGAAAATCTTGAGACAGACTGTCAAGAACAGTAATGGTTTGAGATAGTGAAAACCAGTTTCAAGATATTGCAAAGAGCTGGGGGAAGCTTTCTGAGAAGGGAATTGAAGCCAGCCAAAGAGAAGTCTGGACTATTAAATTAATTAGCCTGTCATGAGGTTTTTGAAAGCAAAGATGAAGTGCTATTAGCATGTTGGCTTCATGGCAACATGAAGAGAGCTGGCTGGAGCCTGTTCATCTGCATGTATTTTTTGGATGAATTTAGGTCTTAAAGCCTGTGGGTTTTGTTGAAAAATGACAATTTGAATGAGGCAACTTGGCTGCTAGGAGTCGGAATCACAACAGAGCCAAAATAAGCTTTGTGTTTCTTAACCCCCTGTTACTGTGAGGTCCAGATTATCCCAGATGATGTGCAAAGGCACAATGACTGAGCGTTGTGAGCTGTCAGGTTTTTTTTGGGGGTGGGGAGAGGGAAAAAGAAATTACAGTTGTCGATTATGTAAATACATGGCATGTATGAAAAAACCCAGAGTTATTCAGATGTGGTAATGTTTATGAGGGAAAGAGAGGAGGCAGCTATACAAGCAGAAAAAGAGCTAGGGATGCGAGTAAACTGGAAACTCAGACTGTGACTTCAGTGTCTGGCACAAGTCAGAACAATAAATAAAGCACTGAGATGATAGGGGGCAGGGAAAAAGAGAAGTGTCAAGATTAGCATAAACAGCAAGTCTTGAGCTAGTTGTGCTGTGCATTGTGTTAGTAGGCATCAAGTTGTATTAGCAGGAAAGATGGATACCAGCAAAAAAGACTAAAGGGTCTGCATGAAAAGTGACCAAAAGATTGCTGTGTTCCAGTCATTTTTGTACTGTAGTGTGAATCGGATGCAGCTCCATGGGACTTCAAAGAGAAATACTGACATAATGTTAGGATAGAAATGGACCTTCTTTTATTAGAAAGTATGCAATCAGATGAAATTGTGATTTATACAATTCTGAGTATGTGGAGAGCTAGCATCAAGGGCTGAGAAACTAGTCAATTGAAAAGTCCTAATGAGAAACAAGCTGGATCCTGAGAGACTTATTTTTTCCTGATCCAAGATGCTCATTAAGAAAAAAAACTTTTAAAAATTAGGTAGTAAGTATAATTTGGAGCAGATTTTAGCAAAAAATGCTTACATATATACTTCATGTAGGTGTGAACAGGATCTTTAATGAGGTTTAGCAGCAGCTCTGGGTAGGTCAAGCTAGAAGAGTGCCAGACTTAATCCAGCACCTCTGCATTCGTATTACAGGTATTACTGACCTCTTCAGATAGTGAATGGTTTTACATGTCCTTGTCAAAAGCTATTTTGGGTGTCTGTAAAGCTCTGCTTCAAGGTTGCTGATGGATAAAGGCAACACAGCAGAGAGAGATGAAGGGTGTTAAATATGTGTCTGGATACAGTACTGATCTGATAGATGGGGAAGGATATAGTGCACAGCCTTTCAGGGGCTCCTGTTTCCTGTGGCTCCTGTCTGTTCTCTCAGTAAATCTGAGGGACACCATTTTTATAATTTTGTATTTTTCATGAGATTTGATCAGGGGATGATGCATAGTCCCTGCTAAAGAAAGAAAACTACTGTTCAATTAACTCTTTTTAGGCAAGAAAAGCTTGTGCAGATCAAATAACAGTGCAAAAACATTGCACAGTTCCATCTTCTGTTTAAAACCATAGTTAATTTTTTTGTTTACAACAGAGGACATCGAGAATGCCTGATATCTAGCTCCAGCATTCCTAGAATTGCTTGTGAAGGTTTCTCCCATCATACCTAATCTTGGACCAAGAATCGCTAAAGCGAGGCTCCCAAAGCCATGCTGGCAGGCCCAGTTTTGTAGTTTTACAAATGCTTCTGATCATCACAAGTGTTGAATTCGTAAATTCTGCTGGAACAATGTTAAGTCAGTGTGACAGGGGGATAAAGTTGAATTTAAAGTTGTCTTGATACAAAGGCAATTGGGTAACTTGTTAGTAAAACATATTTAAAAAAGCTACTGAAGAAAAGTCTTAGTGGGCAAAATGTTGTAAACTCATCGGGTAAGTTGTCCATGCAGACTGCACGTTATGCATTATGTGCATACAATCAGCTATTTATATACTGTAAATATATTTTAAATAAGGTATTTTTAATATTCCCATTTGCTTTTAATGGCAGCTGTGTCTAAACCTCACAGTTGCTTTCAGAAATATCAAACTTCATTACTAACTTAGAGCATAGGTTTGTTAGTTTACACAAATAAAAAAGTATAAATGAAGGAAAATCTGTAGCTATGACTTTTGAAAAGTTGAAGGTCATTTTGCTTTACTCCAGAGCCATGCAAACTGCAGTATTCTTGTAAGTTAAACTGGTTTGGGGTTGCTTACCCGTTCTGGGCACCCAGCCAGCCTAACTTACAAAACTGCAATTATCGTGATTGTTAGGAATAGTTCCACTTCTTCCCTTGGATTTCTTCTGCCTTGCTTCTTTTCTTCTTTGAGGAAGTCTTAAATTTTCCTGTCAGTTCTGAGGAGACCCTATTTTCCCCTTAGGGGTTCCAACAGAGACACAGTGTCGCAGAAGCTCTCCCACTCTCTGACAAATGTAATCTTTTCAGAGGCAGCAGCAGCAGGCAAGAGTGTTTCTCCTCAGGATCAAATCCCTGCTGGCCCCAACCGACAAAGCAGCTCCTGCTGCTAGGAGACCCACAGTGTTTGGGGTTTTTTAATTTTATGGTTTAACACAGAATTTCTAAATATACATCTAATTTGAAGGCTGAGAGGCTTTGGTACTTGTATTATTCCTCATTTATGGCCGCACCATTTCTGTGGCAGTTGCCAGCGGTTTGTCAATGAACACTTCTGTGTTATTTTGATGCCCCTCCACAGAACACAAATCGAAAAGAAAGAACTGGCACCAGGTGCTGACCACCCAGCAGCTTTTGGACTGCAAGTACTTTGAAGTACCTATGGTTTGAAGGCCTTCTGGTGAAGCGGTTTTTACTGCGCTGTTGCCTCTGGCCTTGCAGTCTCCAAGAGGAACAAGCCACTGCTTCTGTCAGGTTTTTCTCCAACTCCTTCCAGTCTGCTGCGCTGGCTGGATGTAGATGTGGATGGTTTAAGTTATCAGGGAGAGCATGCTGGATAGTGCAGTTTCATGTTGCTGGTGTGAGCTGGGATCACAGCTTACTTCATGAGAAAGCCTGTGAGGTGGTGATAATATGTTGATCTAGAGGGGAAACTGGGCAAGTCTGTAAACGTAGTAATGTACTCTGCTGTTTTATCATCAGTGATTTGCCAGTTCAAGCATGGCAGCTCTCCAAGCACAGTGCCTGCGTGCCTTTGCGCAGCTCTTCGGACAGGATTCCTGTTGTACGTGGCAGGAAAAACAGATGTAAAAGATTCTTAATCTCAGCTGTTGTCCTTGCAGAGGAGCTGTTCGTCTTTCCTGCTTTTCATGTAGATTCTGGGTGGAATGCTCTGATTCTCTTTTCTCTGTGCAGGTGCTTTCAGTTTGTGATGAGGCAGTGGCCTGAGAGGAGAGAGAAAATCCAGCGCTTATCTTGCTTGTGCCTTGCACTGCTGTGTCTTCAGTGATAACATGTTTCTGTGGAACGTGCCACGACTCCCTGTTGTTAGTACTGTAGCTCTTCTCAGGTTACAGTTCCTCTTCACCAGTAGGACTTGGAGGAGCACTGGCAATGTCAGAGACAAGGAACTAATGATAGCGTGTCAGGTTCTTGTAGATTGCTGGCCAGGAATCTTCTATCATGGAATTTCCTGGGTTCAAACCAACTTCTTGGGGTACAAAACTCTGGGTTTTCTGAAGTGCCTGAATGTAAAGTCAGAGATGTCTCTGTGCATGTCTCTTTCTAGACACTGCCAAAATTACATTTATTTTCAGGCAACCAACCTCTCTCAGAAACTTCTGGACAATTTTTGTATGGCTTACTTGTTTATTTTATACATATTGTTAGACTGCTGTATTACTTGCTTATTTGGTTTTGAGAGTTCAGTAATCAAAACCAATTTACCAGAGGGGAATTGAAAGAGAGAGATGTGAAGGGACATGGTGGGAATCAGTGATAACTGGTTCAGTGGCACAATTGCAGTTTTAATGCCTCTGTGTCAGGAACTGTCTAGAGGCAGATGTGCCACATCTCTTGTTCACTAAGTTTTGTTCCCAATGCGTTATCTTACCATGTGAGTGTTGGGTAGACCTATTCTGCTGCATTTTAATATAGGCTAACCAGAGATTTCCAGAAACTTGCATACTTTCAGGTTTGGAGGGATCTCACTCATAGCATTCTTCTATCCTTTTTTTTTTTTTTTCTTCATTAAAAACTGGTTTTCAACCAATTATGTTTAACCAGGTTAATGTCTGTGAAAAATCTATTTGCTGAGCCACAACGGCTAAACCTGTAACACAGTTTCAAAAGGAGTAAGTGTGGAAAAACTACTGTCATAGAATAGTTTGGGTTGAAAAGGCCCTTAAGCTCATCTAGTTCCAAACCCCCTGCCACAGGCTGTGATGCCTCACCCTACACCATGGGTGGTAGTGTTGCTGGGGGTATCCACTGTAGGGGAACCTGAACTGTAGACCTTGGGCCTGCATCTTTTTAAGGATTAAGCACAATAGCTTATCATCTTGTGCCAGGACCTTTCAGAAGCATTGGGGATCATCTGAATTACTTTTTTAAGTATTTATTCTACTTCAGAGCTGGGTTATCTAAGGTCTCCAAACTTCCTGCTTTACATCATTAGGACTAACAATTTACAAAGATCTTCTGTTGAAGGAATTACAGATAATTCTGCTGTCCCCCAGTCTGATAGCAGTAACTTTAGACGATTGTGATTCTGGGGGAAAATATATCTATTCTCATGAGCTGAATTAGACTGTCCAAAATATCCAGAAGTTTGTGGAGACGTTGCCCCTGGTTCATCCATCAGACTGGCTGGTGTGGTTAATTTTGCTCCAAGAAAATTGATGTCAAGACCTGTCTTTTTTATTTCCTTTCCCTTGGATGCACGGGCTTGTTTCATTTCTCTTCAGAATATAATTTTCTGTTAGTATGAATGAACATGTAATTCCTTCAGAAACATTAAGAAATGAAAGTGTGACTTGGTGACTTCAGTTATTCCTAGATACAGTATAATGCTGGCTGATTGACTAATTGTCTGATCTAACAATCTTTAGATTACTCCAAAATACCTCTTGTAGCTTAGCTTACCCAGAGCTAAAACCCTGCTCTGCTTTCTATTTTTGCTCACTCAAGCTATAATATCAGCAGAAGCTGTGATTAAATGTACACAAATGGCTTTCAAACAGTTCCAAGTACATTCAACCCATGGCTCTCTGGCTTCCTGACCCAGAGAAAAGGTCTCTTTACTTCCAAACATAAACGTGAATGTGCTGGAACTTTTGTGGGGAAAGCATCATGTATGGCCTCAAATCCGTCCAATTGTCAATGCTTGTCAATTTACTGTTTGCTAGTAATAGCTGAGCCATTACCTATTTCAGGAAGAGAACTAGAATGTCATATATTCCTACACTGCATTATCATGGCTCCTCTGGTACTTTCAAGTTTTGGCACCAACATTGACAGTTACCTTACAGTGTGTCTATACACTCTGTAAGGAATGATGCAGATTGGGTAGTAGTCATGCAATCAAGATAGCAAGCAGTCTTGATAAGAGACCTGAGGGTCAGGACTAAGCAAGGCTAAAGCTAGCTAAATTTTGTATTCCAATATTGCTAATTCCTAATTCTACTATCCACCGATTAGGCTTCTGACACCCAAACCAGTGCTCTAGTTTGCTTTCATATCTGAAGGAGTTAAAAACTGAGGAAAACATTTTCCTTGTTTACAAAAGTATATAGAAGTTCTCTTGGGCACAATTCAGAAAGATACTGTTTCTATGTTCTTGCTTTGCCTCCAGGTCCAATAATTCATGATATTCCAAAATTCTCCAGGCACAAGTTGCTCACACCTCAGTACTAGAATCAACGTAGAAAAGCCATTTTTGAAGTACCACTGCTGCTGGGAGGCTGTGACTCCAAACCAGGTGCAGTCTATGCCCAAATGCTTCTTAGACATGCCAGAGGAGAGATCTTTATATAAATCTGAGTTGAACTCCATGTGGTTTAACTATACAGAACTGTAGGTAAGGTATCTTTCCTTCTACTTTTCAATAAAACCAAATCTAACTAAAGAGTTCTCACTTTACCACAGCATTGTTGGGAAAATGACCCATTTCTAAGAGATTCCGAAGAAACATTTCCTGAATGTTATTTTAGAAGTGTAACAAAGTAATTGAGAGCAGAATGACTACCTATATATCATCTTCCCCCATCTACCTCCTCTAGGAGAAAACGTCTATATAGTTAACACCAATAAATTAATTTTCAACTTTTCATTTGATGGAAATTAAAAGCTGATAAAAGATTAACAAAATAAAACAGAAATATCAAAGTCATTTGCAGGATTTGTTCCAGCAACTCTTACTTTGAAATCAGAGCTGAAATGTCTTTGAAAAAGACAACTCTAGGACCAAGCCACATTTAAAATGTGTTAAGAAATATTAGTTTTATTTAACCAGTTTTCACAGCTGAATATTTATTCTATAAAAACTTTACAGATTGTACAGTTTATATATATAGTTCAAACTACTAAGAACAAAGAAGTAGGTCCCACAGATGCAAAAATACTGTACCAATCCAAGGTAAAGGCAGATTTACACACTGTACAGCTCTCCACTGGGAAGGGGAGGTGGGTCAGTTCCAAGTAAAAACTTCAAAACTGTACAAAAATAAGGTTTGATTTCTTTTTCATTCTTCATAATACATTCAATAAGATTGCAAGCACAGATACCCAAGTAATAATAGATATCTGCAGTCAGGAATCAATAACCACTCCTGAAAGGAATGCAAAATAGGTCTATTTACACAGGGCACTCTTTTACACCATACAGTATATAGTGTATATTTAAAATAATAAAAAAGCATAGACAAAGAACATTAAACATCTAATATAAGGTAGTTGTTTTTTTAAAAAAGGAGTTTTTTGTGTTTTATGTAATAGTGTGCCAAAAGAATTTTAACTTATTAAATAATATATTCTAAGTGAACCTAAAATTTATGAACATAAAATGCATTTTTGGTGTAATACATCAATTAAACCAGCAAATAAGAAAAAAGAACCAAAAACAAACCCCAAACTGTATATAAAGTAGTATTCTCACCCAGCAACAGAAGCACTTATGTAGTTATTAAAAAAAAAAACAAAAACCAACAACCAAGCAAAATAACAAAAAGTCAAACCCCAAACCCAAGAAAACAAAAAAGGAAATCCTAAACCCAGAGAGATTTTTAAAAACCCCACTAAAACTAACTTATAACTTAGGATATTCATACATAAGATATTCAGTGATTCACTAATACTGCAAAACAAGCTCTTTTTTATTTTTTTCTTTCTTTCCCCTTCCATTTCCCTCCCACTTCCCCTCATTCCCCTCCCCTAAGAGACAGTGGTTTCTTCATGTTATCTGGGTAAGAATTAAACGTATTCCTGCCTTCTTCCTCCCACCCCTCTATACCTCCCCCCAAAAAAGGACAGAGTGTTTTCTTAGCAGTAATCCTGAGCACACTCTCTTTTGGGGGATATATGTGATGTAAGCTTAACAGGGTTTAATTGCCCCACATTTTAGAATGTTCCATTGCTTGAGGTATTTCAACCTTCTTCTGAGACAAGGCCTTCTATCTTAGCTGACTCCTTGGGCAGTGAAAGTAAGGGCTGGCTAATACCCGTTTCAATGCTGTAATCTAATGAACAAGAAAAGCATTATTCCAGACTTCCCTGCCACACAGAAAATAATGCAACACCATTCACTTTTTAATCCATTCTCTATTTGATACAGTACTAGCCAAAGATAACAAAAACTAGAGCCTTTAAAGAGATGTTTGGTAGTGCACTCTATCTTTTTTTTTTTTAGCTTGTGTGTGTGTGTCTACATACACACTCTCACACACATATTACATTTTTTATATATATATATATATAAAAGACATATATATGCACACACATACACTTGTGTGTGTGTGTATCTATACGTAACAATCAGGGAGAAAGGAGTTTTGTTCAAATTTAAGTGATACAGTACTTTTAAACCCCTTGACAATAAAAGGGGAGAATGTCCACTCCTGTTCCCAAGCTGAGCAAGGGGTTAGTTTATATAGGTTTTTTTAAATGGGCACTTTATGTTTGCCCCAATGTCCCAGAAGTACAATTCCAGTGTCAATGGGCATCTCATCAGAACTCATCAATTTTCTTCTGCAGATATTTTAACATTGAGTCCATCCCTTGTGCTGAGCCCCAGATTTTCTTCAAAACTTCACATTCCTTTTCATTTGCTTGCTCCAAGTCCACCTTCATGATGTTCCGTACTAAAGCTTTGGATTCCTCAAGTACCTGGGCCAAAAAAACAAAAAACAGACAAAAAAGGGGTGTTGCATTAATGTTACATGTGTACTTACAGGTTATGTGGATGGATCCTGAAGTTGATTATGAACCTAAGCTTATCATACATAGCTTATCATACTACAAGCCTAAGAAACACTTCACAGTTATCAAGTACACAAAAATGTAGAAATGATGAAAATAGTAAAATTGTAATCATGAAAATATATATATGATTTTATACTGATAACTAGAGAAAACTCCAGCTTCATTTTGGTGACATCTAATCATAATACTGTTATCCAGAACTGCTCCAATAATCAGGCAGACCTTGACAATCTTGAGCATTTAAAGGAGGCTGAAAAATCTCACTTGCTTTTCCATTTAGAAAGCTATTGATCCATTTCAAAATCCAAAATTTCCAATGCACAGAACAGTTAATTTGTACTTATCTCTTCTCATAAGATTAAATATGGGTAGTTTTGGCTATTGTGCAACAGCCAGTAGTGCAAACAAACATGGGGGTTGGACTAGATGACCTTTGAAGGTCCCTATCAATCCACATTATTCTATGATTCCATGTATGCACTAGGTGTTTTGTAGTAAAATTAAGTTCGACATAATGTCAAAGACTGCATTTACTTCCTTGGTAATCTATATTATTATAACTCAAGACATTATATTACAGCTCAAAGATTTCTGTGCAGTACTTAGGGCAATTGTTTACACTGTTGATTAGAATAAGTTAGACAACTATGTTAAACACAAGTATATTGTAAAGAATCCAGTGCTGTTTTCAAGTTCTTAACCAACGTGTACTATGGCATGTGGTAAGAGTCGGATACAAACTTAAAAAGCAGTCCTCAAAGCCCAGGAAATAAAAAGACAGTGCTATACTAAAATGCTGTACTTATTTCCTGAAAATGGTCTTTTTTCAGAAGGATGTAATGATGCAGCCTAGTAATACTTAGATTAGTACTTATTAATCTAATCATAAACATATATTGCAAGAAAATAAAGGAAACTTACAACTGAGTTACATGTGACCAGTTCCTTGATTCGAACCATTACTTCTTGTGTGAATGTTCCCGGCCAAAACACTTGAGAGACGAGTCCTTTGGCACAAGCTTCCTGTGCAGTGAGCTTCCTTCCACTGAACAACATTTCATTGGCCTGAAGGGATAGAAAGTTACTTCTGGTATGAAATGTAATGAGACAAAACTTATTAAAGGAAAAATGTTCAAAACAAATACGGAAAATGCCTGCACTATTTGAAATAGTTTTATTATAGCTCTTCCAGCTTCTAATGAATAAAGAAAAAGACTTGCCTATAAGATAGGCAGCTGATGGTGTTCGCTATAGTATGTCAGGAGTTACAAAAAAAGCAGAGGTCTGTCATTAAGGGTTAAATGTGAAACTGGCTTTGCTCCTTTCCCATTACTGAGCATTTATTAGCTCTAGCTATCTTGCAGCATTGCTCACTTGATTAACTATGTGGTAATAGGTTACAATGCCTGGCAGATCTGTAAAGCAATAAGGAAGACATCAGCTTGCCCTCTGTAATAGTGTGAGTTGCAGCAATGAAATCTTCACTAAAATCAATCTGTAAATGATAAAGATAACCCAGTTTTGGTAGTAGACCTCTTGGGAACTGCTAGTCTTGGTAGACAAGAACAGGTAACTTTTTGCAACTAAGTTTTTTTTTAGTATTGAATACTCAATGTGTTTTATTTTCAGCACTCTCCAAAGTCTGCAGCAGGATTTCATTTATAATGCAACGTTTAAAATACCTGGATCATCTTAGAATTTGACCTCCAAACCCTACTGCACTGAGCAGGATATAGTCCAATTTCTGATCAAATTTGTGGAAAATAAACATTCCCATTTTATTCAGGAGCTCAATATGGAACGGATAAATCCTTTCAAAAGCTGATTTATCAGCCTAATTTAAAAAAACCCAAACCCAAACCAGTATTTAAAAGCTTTGTCCATAGTTGAAAAGTACAGACCAGAGTACTACATTCTGTGCAACAAGGTGATCACGAGTTCTCTAGATTTTTTTAATATGTAATTACAATACACGACTATTTATCAGCTTCCCCATTAAAGCTTCATCCTACAACCATTTACACTTACACTTTAATTCTACCTTTAATGAAGTTTCTTACATAGTTAAACATTTTGTTTGCAGTGACATCTGCATGGAAACAGCCAGTGAAAATAAAGGCAGAGTAACTGTCAACCTTAAAAACCCCAAATAAAAATGAGTATGACTGTTTCTTTATGACTAATTTTTATTGAAAATACGCCAAAACCATCACTGGACTCCTGAAAACTGTGAAATGAAATCTGAACCTGACAAGTGCAGCATTTCTGAGGACAAAATTTGGAGGTTTTTAATGTTTTCTAATACCAGAAATTCTGGCAATTATTACAGCAACTTTCAGTTAAGGATCTCAAATGATCTAATTGCTGTAGGAACTGTTCCCAGTTTTGCCATTTTACACATGAAGCAATTTGGAAACTCAGAGTTGTATTACTTGCCCCTTTGTTACAAAATACAAAGTCTGGGTTCTACTGGCAGTTGGGTTGCTGACTCCCAGTCCATAAAATTTATCAGCAGCACATTTCTCAGAAGTTAATATGGGAAGTTAGGATTCACATATATCCATTTAAAAAGACCAAGCCTCAATCTAAGGATACCAAGTACATGCCTATATAGTTCTACCTTCTCTGAAAGCAAAATCAAACATACAAGGTTTATTAATTGTCATGACTCTCCTTCTAATTTTCCACATTACATGTGAATAACCTGAAACACTAGCTAAAAAACCATCTGTGCTACACACAAGTTTGTCTAAAACCAGGAATTATTTTCCTATGGAGATATGGGGGAAAAAAATTATTCCAAACTAATTTTAAAAGCCACTCCACATTTATATCAAAGATCCAAATGTGAAATCAATCCAACTGGAGTTAGGAAAGTCAGAAATTTAAATCAGCTGGTCAGGTCTGCACATTCTTCACATGTATTTTTGGTAACCAGGATAAAAACAAATGCTAGAAAACCTTAATTTGTTTTCTAGAACTCAGTAGCAACATGGAGCTCCACAAGGGGTGCTGGGGCAGATGCCTGTCTTCTGCCAGCTGTAACACAGCAGTAGCAGGAAGCCTCACATGAAATGAGTGCTCCCATGGGTTTTCACAGTTGGCAGGCTTTGAAGGGAAATGTTTTGCTCTGGCATCCCCACTTTCAATCTATACACAATATCTGCCGGAGACCCACTGCTAAACAAGTTTTAATCCAATAACCACACCTTGTGTCTGCTGTGAAAAATAATACACTTGGTGGTTACTTTCCAAGACATATAATTCAGCAATAGAAATGACGGTGATAAAAATATTTCATAAATATAAGATTCTCATTAACAACCTTAATTTTCTACTTGGTCTTCTCCTTCCACAGAGGAACTTCACAGGGACCTCCTCTGATCTGTCTTTTACAGCAAGTGCTTTGAGGCTCATAGGGGAAATTTTGTGCAAGCCTACAGGCACTAGCTGCTGAGGAGCATCTTGACTCTCTTGCACTATGATCAGGAGGCTCTGTACCACCTGAGCCCCTGTCTGTGATGTGGACTGCAGGCAGTGTGGAAATGCGTATCCTGACTGACTGACAGAAGAGCATGAGAAATACTGCCAAGTGTGCTGGAAACTGGCAGGGAAACCCAGCGTGGGAAGCTTGAGCACGTGGCTCCTGTACTTTAGATCCAGAAAACCAGACCAAGAACTCCACAGCAGTCGCACAATAACAGATCTCCCCAAACAGGCACCACTTTAATCTCTGCGATAGATTATTTTCAAAAACTAAGTTTAAGAATCCTTCTAAAATCCTTGGTATTCTCAATACAGCATCAGTTTTGAATCCTAAGGTCTGGGCTTCAGATATCCTGTAGTAACAATCTCTGTTGAACATGTTCTGTGGAAAAACCCCTCCACAACAGAGCTGCTCACCAGCCACAACTGACCCTGCAGAGAGTCGAGTGTAGTACAACAGTGGACATTCCGCCCCTGTCCCCTTCCGCACTGACTACAGAATTGTTGCCACTGGAAGCTTTCAGTTTAAATCTTTATATTTAAAAATGACAGCATTCACAAGCACACATGAAAGCATATACTAGGGAAGAGCTTCTTGTGTTTTTTGTACCTCTTCTAAAGAGAAGAAAAGCTACAACCACAAGTCTCTAAAGGACAGGGATGGATGAAATGGATGGATGAATGGATGGATGGCCAAATAAAAAGGGAAAGGAACAATCAGTTGTTTGAAACTTGCTAAGATATTAAAGCTACTCTTATAACTGTTAATCTATTTCAGTTACCTTTTCTCTTCTAATAACTAAATCCAGACATCAGTTAGTTAGTCATTAGATCAAGTGCATTAGAAACTGATGCTTTTAACATATCAAAATCTGTATTTTTAAATCAGTAAATGCCTACAGAGAAAAATTTGCTTTTATAATAGACAGTAATTTCAGAAAACCAGGTGTAGCTACAAGCTCTTGTTTCACACTGTTACTGCTCAATTTCAAACTGGAACAGGGCGTAGGTCAAAGTTTTCAAAGAACACAGCATAAAAAATAGTAAATAACATGAAAAGAACATAGGTAAGAGATTTTTAAATAGCTTTTTGTTAATTTGATTCTCACATCCAATCGGAAAGCAAGAAAAGGGATACTAAGAAACACATGGCTTATGTTTTCAGCAGCAGTGCAAAGCTTTTCCATTTTTCAATCCAGCAATACTGCAATACTGGAAAGACTGAAAAAACAGTAAATAACCCTCCACAAAGGTGATTTGGGCTGAGTATTTCTTCCATAATGCACTAGTGCGAATCACCAGCGGAGATGTACAAAGTGAGCAAGTTCGACAGGACTTCTTGAGAATGAGTACACAAAAGCAGAATTACTTATTTTGCAGATCAGCAGGAGACTGCTGAGAGCTGGTGCCACAGCGCTCTGCTGTGTAACGACACTGAGTGCAGAGCAGCCCATTCTCTGCTACGTTTGGATGCTGTGCTGAATGCAAGGTATTGGTGGCTGGTCCTTACAAGGCAACAGCAAGGAAGGTGTGTCCTGGCAGGCAGGATATAACCCTTCTGCCAGTGTCAGGGTTAAGGGTGCCCATGACATAGGATTAGGTCCCTGCTTTTGGTTCTGTGCATGCAGGTGAAGACCAGGTTGCAACAGCATGGAGCAGAGAAGCTGTAAATACTGGATTCTCATGAAAGGTTTTCATGAGAGACAAAAAAGACAACTCAACAAAGGTCAAAAGTCTTGAAATACTCTGGGTAAGTTATCACAACTGCATTGCCCCTACTCTGCAAGCTACTTACAGAAGCCAGGCCCATTATCCGAGGGAATGTAAGGGATGAACATCCATCCGGACCTTGTCCAAAAGTAGTGTATGGTGTCTGAAACCAAGCCTTCTCGTTAGCCCAAACCACGTCACACAGAGGCAATATAGACGCTCCAAGTCCAATGGCTGGGCCATTTACTGCTACAATGATAGGCTTCTTAAACTGAATAAAAGTATTCACAAAATTCCTGAAGAGAAACAGAAACATGTACTCACTATGTATTTTATAGAGAGTAAAATATAGCAGCCTTGAAAACTTAGTAAGAATTCATCTCCACAGTAACATTACTTTCAAAACCAACCTGATAACCTTCCATGATGAGGTGGTTAGCTTGGATGAGGAGAGTGCAGTGGGTATTGTCTACACAGGCTTCAGCATGAGGCAGTCAGCACTGTCTCCCACAAGACTCTCCCAGTCAAGCTGTTGATGTATGAGCTGGATGAGCAGACAGTGAAGAGGACTGAAAACGTCTGAATGGCTGGCCTAGAGGGTGGTGAACAGCAGCACCAAGACTAGTTGGAGGCCAGTAATTAGTGTCACAATGGCTGTTTTTGCATTTCAGTGAAACAGAACACTTCTGCTACATTGCATCCATCACTACAGGTTATCATGCTCAACTCATCCTAGCGAGCTGAAGCAGATGAATGCTGAAAAACTTTTGGAACAATCTTCTGCAATCCATCACACAAACACTCCCAATTCAGAGACTCAAGATAATTTTAATCATGTTTGAATATTCCAGAGACGACCATCTTAGCATACATATGAATAATTCCATTCCTGTATTTGAAGGGGGGTTTTAAGTTCCATTTATCTGTTTTCTTAACAAGGAGTAATAGGTGACAAATCAGGATTCTGGAAGGGACTCAATTAGAACTCGTGACAGAAGCTCAATGTTAAGAGCCTCTGTCCTCTGGCTGCATCTGAAGTCACTGCATGAGCAACTTTTACTTGGAATGACTGAAATATTTCCTTTGGAGAGGAAAAAAAAAGAAAGGCAACACCCCCCCCTCCCAAAAACCAACCCAACCAACCAGAAACAACAAACCCCACCTACTACCATCTCTATGAGCCAAATGTGCCTCCAATGAACCAGGCTTTACATGTCAGAAGGCCTTTTCTAGGGACATGAATATTGATAATGACAACAGAATATTGGTCTCTGAAGGAATATATATGCTCTGAAAACACAACAGAGCTAATCCAAGAGCCCAGGCCCTCAAAGCCAGTGTTCAAATGATAAACTAAATTACTTGGTTGTACCATTTAAACATGTCCCTAAGATCCATGCTTTTTTCCACATATATTCTTCTAGTTTGTAGCAGTTCAGTTAATTTTCTTTAAATATTAGGTTTGGTATCTAGTGTTGGCATGATGGTCACTAGTTTTAGTCTAACTCCTCTAAAATATCCGTCATTCCACTGCTCTGAATGTACTACACTAAGTTACACAGTCAATGCATATCTTGTATTTGCATGTGTTAAATTTGTTTTCCTGAAGCCTTATAGCTGTTTAAATCTTTCAAAGTTGGTTTCAACTGGAGGAGTATTACCATACTAACAGTTTTCATAGGTAAATTTTAGTAATAAAAATAGCAATACATTAAATGGCAACCCAAATAAGAAGGGACAGGGAATATAAAGAAGTGCAGCACGATATAGCACATAACAGGGGAGTGTATGGGACCTTGTTGAATTAGAGGCTTTTGAAATAAAGATAAGACAAGCCCCATTACATGAAGAATACCCACTCAGAGGACAGAAGGTAATCTTACATACCTAATAGCTTCTGCCATCTTAGTGCTTTCCTTTTTTCTATCATCCGTTAAACGTCGTATAAAATAAATAAAATCAAGACCACAGCAGAAAATGCTACCAACTGCACTGAACAGAACAAGTTTACTGTCATCTGCAGCTGCTGTGTTCAGTGCACTCTGGACTTCCTTCATTACCTGAAAATCAAAAATTCATTAGAATCTTTTTATTCCGTTATTAAAAAGTAGCACACTGTTCTCCTCCCCTCTTCCCTCTGAGAGCTTTCATTTCTCCTTAGGATCCACTCAACCATCAGATTAGAAAAGTTCACTTTTTTCATTATCCAAACATATAGAACGTTAAATAAATAAAAACAATAGTATGAGGAGCTTTGCATTTCAAAAATGTAATTAGACAAAGCTAATGAAATCATTAAGAGCAGATCTGTTAGATGTTATCTGTAACGAACGCTCTCATTCAGCATTTCTCGAATTCGGACAGCAGGTGGCACATGCAACCAGTTCAGGAAAACCCCAGAACCTTAAATCAGGTTAAAGCTTGTTTCAGGTTGCACTTCGTAAATCACCACGTCGTACAAAAGACAGGACATCTCCATGTCCAGATAACACAGTTCTTACACAAACAACTGATTTTTAGTGTAATTCAGTTCAGTTTAACATCTTGCAAGCAACAATGTGAATCTTGTTTTGTGTACGCTTGTGCCCAAATAACAAGGATAAATGAGGCGATGACTTGGAACTCCCCCAGCACCCTTCCCCCCCAAATCTGAATTGTTCTGACCTCTGGATTTAGTGAATTATTTTCAGATGATTTTGTCGATAGCAAAATATGTGTGAATCCATCTTGTTTCCTGACAACAATGTCTCTGTACCGGTACGCGCTCTCCGTCTGCCTCACACTGAAACGTAGCCTTTTATCAAAAGGTTGATCTCTCCTGTCATCAATAAACCTTCGTTTGCTGGCTGTGACTCCTGTTACAGATGTCTGTATGTTGGTTGTACCATTGGCTGCTAATGCTTCCATAAAGGTGGATGTACCTGGAAATAGTTTAAATAATAACATTCTGGTAATTACATTATACTGGGTCAACAATTGCAAAATCCCGATTAGCATGAAAACAGGCTGGTCATATTAAGAACACACAGTAAAGATGAAACTCAGTCCCCTGGAACTGAAATGTTACAGAAATAGACTCCATGCACAGAGAAAAATTAAAGTGACAAAGGGATCCAACAAATTTATTTTACAGTTGTGAGAAAATACATCCTAAACAAGGCAAACACACCAATCATCATATACTTATTTTTAGAAGGAGGGGAAGGTTTATTTAACATTCCTAATACCAATGCACTTCAGTAGGTTGATGCTCTGCTTTCTTCCTTTCTGACATCTTTAACTCCTTTAGCAGCACCAAGATTGCAAAGAGAAAGCAGAAGCCTTTTGTTTCAAATGCCACAAGAAGTTAATAGATGGAAGAAAGTGACACAAAAAGCCAAATAAAGAACTTGATTGACAAGATCATATAAAGCATAATACTCTAAAGGAAAATGGAAATGAGGAAATACTGACTATCCTTCTTTGAGAAGGAAACAAGACCCATGCAGTAATGGATATTTAATGGATTCATAGACAATGAGATATTTCTCAAGTCTAAATAATTTTTGCTATTAGAATTGGCAAATAGAGCATTATGTCTTTCTGGTCTAGTTCCCAGTTACTTAAATAGACAGAATTTGAGGGCATGCAAGTAAACAGCCCATTCCTCATGACACAGAAGTGACAGGTTTGTCTGTATTCCACATTAGAAACATAATACCAAATAATTGGCACTTGTAAGAGAGAATATGAGAATATCTTAGATGTATAACCCATCTGTATGTTAAAGTCTTCATGTAAAGTCTCCATGAAATCTGTCAGATTAAAGTAATGGAAGTATGCATGGGGGGAGGGGGCAGTAGAGTTAAAATGTTGGAAAAATGTCCTGCAGGATAGGAAAGTTTTGAAAGCTTTTTCCTGAAAACTGAGGTCTGAGTCTGTTAAAACCTAGTGGAATCCCGCAGCCCTTGTCTCACAAACAGGTATTTCAGAACATCAGGCATATGATTTCTTAAAAAGTACAGTTAAACCAGAAGTTGTTAATTAAATGCCATTGATGAATCTTGCTTAATTCAGTATTATTTTTCTGAAGAAGCTGCATTTCTAACGTTCTAATAATATGCAGTGCTGTGAGTTTTAACTAAAAGACTTCAAATGTGCGTTCAGCATAGACATTAACCAGGCTCACCTAAATAACTGGAATATCCTGTATCTCCACGCTCCAATTGTATTCAAATGTTGCTTACTTTGACCCACATGAAGTACGAGAGATATATTAAACAGAAAAACTAACTTAAACCCTAGAACATTACATGTTTTTCCTGTTATTTCAAGAACTGCCTGCAGATATAAATGAAGTCTTAATATCAAATATTTTAAATGAATCTTTGGTTACAAATCTGTTATGATTAATTAGACAAGTTGTCTGTCAAAGGAGCTACACAATAACAAGGTTTTATTTTCCATCTTCGGGTCTTTATTGGTGTATTAGTGATTTAATCCTTAGCATTTGTGAAGAAGACAACTCAAGGTTTGTCAATTGTTTAAAGTGAAGAGCAAGAAATTGAATTCAGTTTGTGATCAGAGACTGAGGTAAACAAAATGAAAAGGAAAGTTGATATTAAATACTGTCACGGATATTTCATGTTCATTCCTAAATTTTCACCTCTTATCAAATTCTTTTCATTGCAGCAGAATAAATCCAAATTTGATGCAGACCAAATAAGCGGCTGATGAGGGATGTCTTTGCTACTTTTCCCTTCTAAACCACCTCACGTTGATTACATTCCTTTAAAAGAATTCAGAATTTGCAGGAACAGCACCATTGTATTTCACTAGGAACACAAGACTAAATGGAAAAATGGCTGCAATGGTTGGCTTTGCCACGGCAAAGGTAAATTAAAACAACTGAAATCACCTCTGATTTCTAAACCAGATACAGGATTTTATGGCTTCTTCCACAGTGAAAAAAGCAGAGAACCAGGAGAGCACAATAGACTAAACTAAGCCAAAAAACCCCCAAGAGTCAGTAAACGTGTATAAGAGCTGAGTAGGTCTTTTCCCACGACTCATACTTCCAAAAACATACTCAAATACCAGAAAATTACTTTTGAGACGTAAGCGGCAATGATTATGCACTTTGAGAGAGAACTTTTGGCAAAGAGACCAAGACGCAAACACCCCACACCAATTTTCATGCTTATTGAATTGGCAAGAGGCCTTCCGATGTTTTGTATAAATTCTGCCTGCACTTGTCAATAGTTGCAGTTTCAAACCACAAACAAGGGAGAGCTGCGGTTCAGTGGAAGAAGTCTCCTACGTCCAATCTTGCAAACACACTTTTAGGCTCTTTAAGACTGGAAGATTTAACTGTACTGCCATAGATTCCCTCACAGGAAAATTTCGCATTGAGGTTACTTATTTTCAGGTTAATTACAACTGTATTTTATAATATGAAAATATAGATTTCATAACAAACCAAAAGCAGTTCTGCATTTTAACACATCAATAAAGACAGCGTAGCAAAGACAAACAAAACACCACAGTACTCCTCTTTTAAACTGAGCCTTCCAAAACAATAAGGGCTTGGAAAAAAGGCAGTTTACCCTGGATATTGTCAACTAACGCAGAACTATGTTGTTTAAGAGGTAAACAAACTGCTCATATAGTTACAAAAACCCCCTCCAATGCCAACTATTAATGTAATGTGATCTTCTCAAAGCTGAAGCCGTACTCCTACTGCGCAAAGCTTCACCATACAGATGCAAAATGAAATTAAGAGGTCTACTTGGTTTTGCAGCTGCTGATCAAAACCTGGTAACAGTCACATTTTCATGCAGCTGAAAACCAACAACCCAACAGATAAGAAAGGAACTGGTCTTACTCAAAGACACAAAATACAGAACAGCAAATGTGTCTTCATTCCCATTCCACTGGCAGAAAACAGGGGAAAAAAAAGCCACCTCTCCAAAATATAAGTGGGGTAACAATGAGAATGCACGATGCCAGACATCTAGATAAACAGAGTTAAAACCAAACCAAGTAACGTGCAACTTCACAACAATCCAAAAGCTCCTCTCTAAGCTATTCATGCCTCCCAGTTACCGCCTCTCGAATTCCTGAGAAGTTCAGTTTAGCTTACACAGCAAGCCTTGAATACAGACACTTCCCTCCCTCCAACAATACTGGGACACATCCAAGCAGGTGTTCCAAAACCAGCTAAGCCTCTTTAGCATGCGTATTTTCAAGTACGAGTGTTGGTACTTTCCATTCAAAGGTCTGTCTGACAGAGTAGGCTGTTTCTGAAAGGCTTAGCACAGATGTCTAAGGAACAAGCGCAAGAAGACGGGAGGTGTGAACGTGCTGCCTGAGTATTTCCCCCACCTCCAGCCACCAGAAATTCAGCAATTCTTAAAATCTGTATGTCCAGAACCACTGGCTGCACCCAAGCCCACACAATTAAATCCTCATTCTCACTGGGACTGTCCGATTTACTTCTGAAACCACTATGGCTTTGTCTTCCTACATATCTTTTGGCATTAAGTTCTGCAACATACATCTTCACTTTATCCCTTCCATCACATCCCTTCTACAGGTTCATTAGTCCCAGTCTTATTTACCCCTTCTTCTTCCAGAAGCAGGCCAAGCCTGTCATTCTCCTCCATGCCCTTCCTTTTCTACTGAATCTTGGAACAGGGTCCAAAATGTCACACAATATTCAAGAGGGGGATTTATAACGTGGTATATTCAAGCTTTTTGTCCTCTACTCCTTTTCCATAACAATTTCTGACTATGTTTTTAAACTAGCACTGGGCAGGTGTTTGCAGAAAGGTGCCCAAAACAAACCCATTGCCCTTTTCCTGAGCAGTAACATGGATTCAGGAACCAGTCATTGTCCAGGCACGGGTTTTTATTTTCTTATGGGCATAGTTTTGCCTGGAAGACTGCTTTGCCTGGAAGTCTGCTTTGTCCCTCCCCATTGCTTGGCATTCATCTGAGCTGAAAGCAGTCTCTTGTTTTAATCACAAAATCACTTGGTGTTTTCAGTTAAGTCTGCAGCGCCCACCAGGAGCTTCAGGGACCCCCACGCCTTCATGCGCCACCCACATCCTCCTCTACACTAAGTGACAAAATGGTTAATAAGTGTCCTACCCGAATAAGCAAGTGAGAAACAGCAGCAACAACAATTTCTTAAAGTGTTAACTGCAAAAATAACACCGTAACTGTAACTGGTGATGACTCAAGTAACGGAGAGGGGAAAATGTGATGTGCAGAACTGATTGGGGAAAAATTGTAAAACTAAACAAACAAAAAGTGCTAGAAGATGGCTGTATTTTTCCAAAGTCCTTTCTATACTTCCACTGCTTTACAGTCCCCCGTATACATAAGCCACAAGATTCCCCATTAGTTGTCCAGTTCAGGTTGCCCCATATGCCCTTTTTGCCTATAAACAGCAGTTTCCTACATGTTCACATGTACAAGCAAGCTCTAACTATAAACACCATTAAGCTTTTCCAGTGTTAACTCTGCACTGCATCAAATATCTCACACAATGAGATGCCGACCCTGGACAGTGATACCGCAGTGCAAACGTAATATGTAACATCTTTCAGTAATTTTTCCACCTCTGCTTTAGCAATTACACAGAAAGTATTTCTCACAATTGAAGTGTATTGGCACAGATTATAGAAATTTAAGATGAGAGTTCCCAAAAAAACTATGTATGCACACATTTTTTGTCTCAGTACATGTATTTATAGCATAAATAGCACTTATATTTTTGAATCAAACAAAAGTTCCAGCATCCTTTGAAATATCACCGTAAATATTTGTGAGAAAAAAAAAAATCTTAATTTCTTATACATTTCACCTCAAATTCCTGTTTTGCTCTGTGTTTCTGAAAGAGTGTTCAGAAGGTATATGTCATTTACGAAAGAAAGGTACATTTTAGTTAAATCCTTTCAGAATATGGTGCTGTATTGATGCAACACAGAAAAATCACAGTGTGATCCATAATAAGCTGCATGTACCCTCGTGTTAGCACAGGCATCCCCAAAGATTCCAGGAAGGAGAGGGATGGGGAAAGGGCAATACTTCTTCAAACTATGGGCTGCTGATCACTGTGATACCCTACTGCTGGTGTTGAAACCTCCTCCAGACTCTTACAGTTGGGAGGGTGTGTGCGCTGTAACTTTATCATTTCTAATGAAGCTTCAACCACTTCTTGATTCTGTTTCAAGGAAACAGTTACACAAGCAACAATCAGACGTTCTCCGGCTGGATTGCAAACATGTCACCTTTCCGTATTGAATAAAATGTAGGTTTTAAGCACAGATTAACTGACGAATTACTGCAGTAGTACTTGGTGGGATATCAACTCAGCAGTAAACAGTCCTGCAGCAGCTAGCAGGTTTGACTGTTGATGTGTGTCTTCAATTCCTAAAAAACCCCCACCTTTTCTGATGCCCTGTGATGTCTACTCTTTACCGTATATTTTGTGTAGGTGTTAATTTTGAATGTCACTTTGAAACATTGCTCCTATAAAAATCTACAGTTCTTATAGGACACTGTTGCCAACAAAATCAACACAAGGAGACACACACACGCAACCTGTGAGTAATAATTCTCTACTCAATTAAAAGTCTTTCTATCCTACACCAGTTTTCACCTTTGCTGCCATGTCACATTTAGAGTAGTATTGTTTACAGTAGCCATTTTTTTCGCCTTTTGTAGCTAGCTTTCTCTCTTTGATTACCTACAGCATCAGTCAAATATATTTATATGTTTACAGAGAAAATGGCATTTCTCCACCCTCGAGTTAAATAGGTTTACCTTAGTGAAAGATGGGAATAACAAAATACTGGACCTAACACTTAAGGACCATGCTCATTAAAACCAAAGGATAAAATTAATAATATGTAATTTGGCAACAAGTGTTTTAAAAAGTTTAAGTTTTACTGCCTTTGAAAATGAACTGCATATTTTTATGCATAAGGTGTTAAATAAATTTTCCATAGTCTTAGAGTGGGAAACAAAGTGCCCCTCCTAACAACCGCAAAAGGCTTTCCAAATACATCTCCATTCTTATTATTTCACTGGAAATACATAAGCAAACACTCCACAGGTGAGCAAATTCTTTTTCTCCTTAATCATAGCATCAAGATAAATCAGGATTGTTCTCTTCCCCCTTTCCACTGCAGATTTAGACTCATCTGGGAGCGATTTTTCTCCCATTGACTCAGGATGCTACTGGCTGACAAATAGAAAACAGTGCACGTAATTCTCACCATTTTTGCTGTTGCTCCAGGTGGCTGCAAGGAAAAAAATATATGTAAAGATTCTTAAGATCCTCTGATATTACTCCAGTCCTGAAATCCCAGCCATATTTCACAGTATGCACCAACCTATTCGATGGGGGAAGCAAAGAGTTGTATTTGTTTTTCTCACAAATAAGTACAAATAAGAAAAAACTTCTCCAGGTTACAGACACCTTTTGAAGGCCTTTTAATACTGGAAACATTTCACAAGGAAGAACCCCCTTATCTTGATACTCTTGGAGCTGCAGGTTATGATACCATGGCATTCATTGGAAATGCTCTCAAATTTGAGAGTTAAGTGAGGACATCTCTCGGGGCTCATCTACAGAGGAAAGATATCATGAAATAGGCTAAGGCTTACACTTGAAATATACCCAGCTATTTCACACTGACTCTTAAGGTGAACACATTCTATATTAAGAATACTTCATTGCAATTCAATCCAATCCAATCCAATCCCCAAAGTGATTTAAAAAATTGCTTTCTTCCTGTGAAACAAGACTGCTCTAATGTAAGGCTAGCCCAGAACAGATACTGCCAAAAGACATCCCAGGCAGCTTGCTGTGTGGACACAAACATACACATGCCATGTGCACATGACAAAATTCCTGTAATGACATCAAAACTTTTTGAAACGTTTCAGCTAAATTATCAGTGGAATTTATGTGCATGGGTACAGCACCACTGTGTTGGCAAAATGCTTTCATTTACTTCTTTTAAAAACATGTCGACAGTCATATTTCATTCTTATCATATACATAAGGCTTTCGCTACCAGAGTTTGCAAGAGCTCCGTTCACAACTGCCCCTCAACATTAGGCATTTCAATGCAGAAAAGCAGTAGACAAAGCGGGCTTGAGGGCTTTCTGAGGTTCAGGACACTGATGTGTAGGTATTAAGCTTTACAGGAGATCCCATCCCTTGAGTGCTCAGAGTACCTGGAGTGACCATCCCTGCTGCGAAGAAGCACCTCTGGTTTTACTTGTTTACCTCAAGGAAGTACATGTTTCTTTCCAACTACCGTCTAATGTCTACTATTAACAGTAAGTGTCCCAATTTCCTGTGGGATATTCACCAACAGGTTTATTAAGAGGTGGCAACAAGTTGCTAGCTTGCAGCAGAGAGGCCATCTACCCATGTGTGCACAGCTGTGTGCCTTAACACCCTATACTTGGGTAACCTGCAATACAAAATGTTGCTGGCTGCTACTAACATGGGGTCATCCAGTCTGCATTAGCACACTCTAACAGAAACTACTGACCTTGACAGAAATAACTGACTGGGGTTGGAAAGGGAAGCCTGAAGAAGGAGTCTCTTGGGTCTTCACTTGAGGCCTTTTGGGTACCTCTTAGAAAAAAGCTAAGTGCTGCAGTGATGGGTGTTTAGTCTTGAGCCTTGCGCTTGAGCAAGGGGGATACTAGCTTCTGGAGCACTTCTGCTGCCTCAAGGCTTGTGGAGCAAAAATCAAGAACTGGGCATTGACACCAGGGGGAGGAAATGTGGGTGAAAAGAAGATGAGAGGTCTCAGGGAAGTGTAAACACAGCTCTAGAGCCCTTTGAGGAACGGCACATTCAGAAATGCCTGGGCCAGGCAGGTTCTTACTTTTGATTCAGAGTTACTCAACAGAAAGTAGTCTCCAGGATTTGAGCCAAGATGATTTGTGAAAGACCCTGCCTTTAGGCAAAACACGCAACTGTTGTTTAAACCACATCTAAAGAGGCATTTGCAAACTGTTCTAGAGGCTATCTCTCCACCAGTTTTCCCAATATTCTGGGAAAATAAGCTCACATTAAGAGCAGGATGATGAAAGGTATCCTTGGGTATCCTATGCAACAGGTGCTGAATAGCTAGATGCTCTGAACTCAAGAAGTAATTCAGAGCAGTGTATTACCTTGCCAAATTTGCCCTTTCATATTGCTGGAGAGGAACAAATCCCAAATATGATGCACTGGCAACAGCTGAAATGGAGTATGATGGCAAGGAGTAAGTAAATAAAACCTGTGCTCTTGAGCTGAACCTGATCATCCCTGGTTTTGGCAATACTACCTAGGATCAGCAAGTATGTGAGGACATGCCTGAATTGAAGCAGCCATGGAGAATGTCCAGAATTCTTTATTGTTTCTGTATTAAACAACAATAATTAAAACAAACAAACAAAAAAATACACCAGAGAAAGTCCTAATGTCAACAGGAGACTAATGAGAATAAATTAATTCTCAACTAATAAACTGTTAGAATACTAGAATAAAGTTAGAATATTAGAATATTCATATATATTTCATATATATTCAAATATATTAGAATATTAGAATACTAGAATAAACTATTCTCAACTAATGACAATAAAAGACTTGGATCAGATGCGCTACATGAGGAAAACTTTCACAATATATCCTCCCTTGATTAGGCTTTGTGCCATATCACTGCAGGCAACTACTAGAAAATACAGGAGGCATTTGTCTTCACATCACCTTGTCCCACAGCTTGACCTCAGCACAAGTGGTATGGTTCTCCACATTTTGGGATTTGCAGAGACAGAGAAGATCTTGAACGTGGCCATGAGTCTTGGGAAAACACCCATCATAAGAATGCCTTTTCATCAAATTTTGAAATCAAGAATACATTGGCAAAGAAGAAACTATATAAAACCGTGTCCAGGGTAAATCACTTGACAATAACCACAGCCAAAAGCAGTGAACAGAGAAGGCAATGCTTCAATCATGGCCAGCAGCTGGCAGAAACTGGAGGCAGTGAGCTGCCCTAACACAGTAGGATGGATCACACACATCATGGGTAGCGTTTGAGTGAGTACTCTTCATATTGCAGAGGAAAGCAATTAGCTTCTCTTTAAGACCTTAGTCTTTCTACTTCATTGACTGTTGTCATATTTATGAATAGTCTATCAAAGGGAAAATCTCACAGACAAAAACCCTAAACTGATAACTTCATAAAGCACTAATTAAGTAGTTAACACTTGCTGCCATACATAGAAAGTGGTGCAGAGCTGCAAGTGTCTTCCCTCAGGCAACAGACCAAGTCAGTATAGAAGCCAGGATTATTAGTTACAGGTGGTCCCAATCCCCAAAAGCTACTTTTCCCTGTAAAAATCTGCTTTTATAAAGAAGTCATATATGTTTAGATTTAAGTACAAGTAGCAATATTGATACTGTTGCAGAAGAGAGAGTTAATGAAGCAACAAAATAAGCACTATGATATTTAAGTGGGACATATTGTTTCAGCAGCACCAATAGATTAATACGAAACTACAGCCTCAAAGAGATTATGAAGACCAATATTAGGAGGCTGAAATTTTGAAGGGGACAACGTAATCAATGCATTAGGAAATAAGAGATGTGGCAGGGGGAAAAAAAAATAGAAACAACCAAACCAAACAAGCCGCCCCCAAAAAACCAATGTGGTTTATGGCACATTTCAGAACAAGTTTAAAAAAGCCAAACCAGTTAAGATCTATTTCAGAAAACAGGACCTAGCACCTACTATCAACTGCGCCAAAACCAAGGGAGGCTTACTTAGATACCATAATGCCTGTTACTACACAAGACCAAGAACAAAGTATATCATATCTGATGCTTTAAATCAAAGTGTGCTGTGGCCTCAGAGATAATTTTATAGCTTGTGTAGCCGGTAGTAGGAAAGTAAGACTTATTTGTGTCTTTGGAGATGGAGGTAGGAGCCCATCTTTTCACAGGACTTGTCCTGGTGTGATCGTAGCTCAAGAGTCAATTTGTAGATATTTTAAAATGCTATCACTGCAAGGGCATGGGCCCTTGGGCTTGGGCCCAAACCCTGGTAATTTGAGATAGGAGGGGAAAGAAAAGGGGAAAAGTAAAATAAATAATAATAATAAAAAAAATCTCCGTTTGAATTCTGGCCTTGGTGATTGTTGCAACTCCAATCACTGTAATTCCAAAGCCCAGCACGGGAGCCTCAGATATTCAGGAGGAAGTTCATAAAGCTGTGCTCAGACTTACAGTTAGTGGTTCATGGGTGACAGGCTCTGAACATCTTTAGATACAATGGGCACCTAAAACGTTGAATCTTGCCTTAGGAAACAATCCATTAACAACACATAGAGAAACCAAAAATATCAGAGGAAGTCACTACATAAAAGAGAGGAGAATTACTACTGAGTAAAGCAAAGATCGTGTACACAAAAATAATGGGACTGGTACATAACTAGTCACAATTGAGAGCTCGATCCATTTAAAATATGTCATAGCTGAAACAAAATGACAGACGACTTACAAAACTGGTTGTTTCCTAAAACCTGCCAGGGACCCACCTGTTCCAGACAGATTCCAATGCTAAACCAAGAATACAGAAAATAGAAGCAGGCGAGTATCAGCAAACGGAATTGAAGTTTAATGTCTACCAAGATGAATGCTGTGCAATTTTAGATAAATGTGTTATGTAAAGAGATATTACATTAAATACTTTTTAGACAAATAGCAAGATAGCCCAGTCGTAAGGAGAGGGTGTATAAATGGAACTAAACTTAAACAGTAATTGAATTAATTTCTTCAGGAGTGAGATGTAGCTTCAATTAACTCCACATGGTTAAACAGGTCAATAGGAACTGAGGGGGGAAATAGAATATGCTATACTTACAAGAAAATAGGAAGTAAAGAACACTGGGAAGAATACAGGGAGATGCTAAAACAGATAAAGAACGGGTATTAGAAATGCAAAGCAAAACTCTAAAGTTCTCATAGTTACAGATGCTAAACACAAATTATTTTTCCAGTGATATAAAGCAAAAAAAAAAAAAAGACAGAAGAATTTGACCAAAAATAGGACTGAAATGTAGTGTAAGTAACAAAGTCAATTAAAATATTAGTGGGGAAACCAGCATGCCATAAGAAACCAGAAAAGATTTATAATGAGTATGAATATATTGTACATATAACAAATGACAGACTACAAGGCTTGAACATGGCAAGATTGCTGAGTGAGAAACAGACAAATGTGATGGTGTATATGGGAAATGCATCAGAGTAAGTGAAATACCTCTGAGACTTGCTTGCTTAAAGATTAGAAATTTTGGAAGGTACCTTGAGTAATAAAATTTGTATTCATTTCAGAGAGAGTTGGGAAAAACCTAAAAACATGATCCAAACCCCACCAAAATCCTAAAACAAAAAAGGGGACAACAAATGAAAAGCCTTTAACCTCTGCAGTTTATTTCTGTGCATAGACAAGACTGCTCTGAAAGTCATGTTTCAAAAGTGTCATTCCATTTAAAATCTACTGGAGATTCAAAGCAATACTCAGGAAAGTCATGCTGGATACTGCGAAGAAATGTCATCTTCTTATAAGGAAGATTATATGGTTATAATATAAATATATGTACCATATATTTTACCAATATTTTGCCGTTTCATACCATCAAAAAACATGCAGCAGAAAGAAGCCTCTCCATCACATATACTCACATCTAATGCAAATGTCAGGCTTCGAAAATATCTCAATACAGGAGCAATCCTATTTTGCCCAGCATCAAAGTTGTATATATAAAATGTAGTGATATAAAGTTGGAAATACATTGAAAAGTAAAAGTTATCTATCTAAAATTAATTTTACTTTATAAAAGTCCTAAAACATGAAAGTTCTTATTGATGTCAAAAAGTGGGAGTTAGTAACAACAAAGATTTCAGGGTTATTGCATGATGAGAATAGTAACAACAGTCTCTGTTGCTGGGAGTTTGATATACAAAGCTGTAATAAACTCTGTATCTCCATTTGATCTCAGAATATGTTGCCATATTGTCAATAGTTAAGTGAAACAATGATACTGCTTATAGCTTTCTACTCTGTTATTTATCTATATATCAGCGTATTGGTGATTTACAAATCCAAACACCTTGTCCCTTTTTAGTTACTATGGTAAGTTACTTTTCCCAGTGTAGCTACATCACAGAAAATATCACACTATCAGATATTCCCCCCACAGCTCAATTAAAATACTATCAATATCTCAATGGAATTTATCTTCAAGCTGTTCTTTTGAATCATTCTAGTTAAGAAAAATGCTGCAGTGGGATCCTCTTTTTCATTAGTTAGTAGACAATTACATGCTTACTGAAATTTCTAAAAGAAGGATTGTGGGTTTTGTTTAAAAGACAAAAAAATATTACTTCCTCCCCACCTTCTTTAAACCAATAAGAGACTACGAGAAAGCAGCAGCATGTCCATATGTTGGCTCAGATCAGACCAACACTGCAGACGTATTAACCAAGTTCACCCCTGCTACAAGAAGGAAGAAGTCTGCTGTGTGTTTGTCCTTGTGCTTGATTGTCTGTGCCAGCAGACTGGCACTCCATTTAGCTGGCAAGTTCAGGAAAATCAGTCAAGGGTCTTCTTCCATGAGCTTCTCCATACCCCTGTGATCTGGGCAGGCAGCACATAATGAATTACTTATCATTACTTAAATACCCATATAGTTTACATAACGTGAAAATTAAGATTTGCTCCCCTTTGCTGCTCTGTTTCTTTCCTCTATAGTCTGTCAGACCAGAAACAAGTATTCATCACAGGTATTTCTGTATAACCCAGAAACAAGGCAGCTGAGTTTCTTAATACCTTCTCTCCCTCCACCGACAGATTTGCTGAACAAGTCCACCAGAGCTTCCAAGGTTGAGCCAAATTTCAGTTTAAAACTATTTGCCATCACCAGTGGTTTTACCCCTTTTCACTTTCCCAGTTTTAAGACAACTGGAATCCTTACCTAAATTTACAAAAACCATTAAATATAGTTCAACTGCAGCAGAATAGCCAGGCAAAAGTATTAGTGTTTTCCTATTCTGGGCTCACTATTTGGGCAGAAATATCAACTTATGACTAAGTTGCAAGAAATGAGTAATAAACTGACATAAACAAATGAAGACATGCCAAAGAAACCACAAGATCTGACAAAATTAATTTAACAGGAGGAACAAGCCAGACATTATTGTGGGGTGCACTGCGTTAGCTTTCAGATTGATCAGTTCCTGAGTGCTGCTGCTGACCAAGCAGGAAGCAAGAATCTGTGGGGAAGGGGTGGTGGAAAGAGGACAGGATAACCAAGAGTAATGTGAAAAGCACGTCTAAAGAGAACAGCAACATGTTTCCAGTTTAAATAATACACTGACTACCAGATAAGAATTGTAGAAAAAAGCAGGTATTTCCTCATGCAAAGCATTTAATTATGAGACTGCGTCCCAGTATTACAAAATGATTTATCTGTACAGGAAAGTGGAAGAATTGAAATCATCAGAGAATAGGCATCACTGTAGTGCTACCATACTCTGCCATGCTCTGCACTCTAAAGCATTTTCAGAAAAACCCACCTGATATGAATCTATCTCCTAATATTTCAATAACATGGCTACATTAACATTGAAATTATGAACTACTTTTGCAAGCACAAAGCAGCTTCTAGTTTAGAACAGATTTGTGTGAACTAGTTTATTTGGACTAGTTTATTTGTACTGCAGAAAACATCATATGATGTAAAGTCTTTAAACTTTCCCAATTAGAAAAATCATGAGAAAATCCTTTGCAGGTATCTGCAAGGGAAATACAGCATGCTTCATTGCTGACATCAATTCGTAGTTTATCAAGGCTTACCTACACAGCAAAGAAATGAGAAAAGTTATCACAGAAAACAGCATCAGAAGCAGACAGGATGTCCTGCTGAGACATGAGCTAGAGTGGGAGATGAAGCCACACATCCGCTGAGGCTGCCATAATCTGCAGTGGTATGAAGCACAAGCAGGGGACATAAGAGAAGTGTGACTGCTCGTCACCTCCTCTTCACAAGCAGGGTCTTCCCTGACTGCTAGGTCCAGGACTGTCCCAGTAGCATGAGTTTTGACCGTAATAAATTCTAGAGTAAACTGCATGGAATAGGAAAGGAGACTAACGTTCAAGCTGAGGCTCCATAAATTAATCTAACAAATGCTCCAGTAAGCCCTTGGAAAATGTTGTTAGAGTGCCCTGACATCTCTGAGAATTATGTTAGCGCAATATGTACTCAGAAAGCAGATTCGGGACTGTTTAGTTGTTGACTGTGTCAGCCTTTTGAAGGACACAGAGAACACTGCAACAGATAAAGCCTCTAAAGCTGTTGGGAAAGTTGTTTTTTCTAAACTTGTGGCTAAGGTAAATAGAAGAAATGCGCTTTGACATGAAGTCTGCTACATGCCATGACATGTTGCCTATCCTTTAAAAGGGACATGGTTTAGCGATGGATTTGACAGCGTCAGGTTGACAGTTGGACTCTATCACATTAAAGGTCCTTTCCAACCTAAATAATTCTATGATTACCAGCTCATGAAACAGCTCTGTTTTCAGACAGACTCACAGGGTGCCACTCCGGGTGGCTCTCTCACAACTGCTCTTTCCAAAGACAAGTCCTTCACCATGCACCATTCTGCGTATACCAGCCAGCAAGCAAAGCCTTTCCCTTTATTTTATGATGGTTAAGGTTTAAAACAGTACAAAGTTTAGAATCCCCCCCTTCCTTTTCATCTAGCTTATGTATGTTCCTTATAACATAGGAAAAACAAATACGATGACCATGAAGTAGGACACAGTCAAGAACAGAAGTGGGCAAACAGTGGATTTTGGTCCAGAGGGTGAACCGAGACACAACAAGAAGCTTCAACAGGTGGTTCTTTTGTTTTCAGATTTACTCTAAGTAACATCTTTCAAACTGTTCTGAACCAAAATTAAAACGCTGCTTCAAAACAAAGCCAGATATGTATTTAATAAATTGGACTCATTTGTAAAGAGGATCCTGCTCTTCCCTGTTCTAAGCTCTGCTTTTGTTGCAACTTCTATTGTTAAAGTGTTGCTCATATCCATTCAGAAGTAAAATAATTATAGCATTTATTACTAGGGTTAATGCAGCTGTTCTAATTACTTTGCTGTATGAACACTAATACATATTATTGATGTTACTTGTAGTAAAGATAAATAAGAAACATAATAAAATTTGCAAACATTAATACAGTGTTTACCTCACTAGCTTCTCCTTGAGAAAGGTTAAAATTCAAGCAGAACAAACCCAGCACTACATCCTACAGGTAGATTTAAAATTTACCACAACTTTAGTCCCACATGTGTTTAGCTGAAAGCCAGAAATGATTCAATCTCAAATTCTGAGATTGGAAATATGTTTCCCATATGTGGTAAAGGGAAACCAATGGCTTGAATTCAGGCTTGTGCTGTTTCAAGATCGCTCTTTGCAAGGGTCTGTCAGTGATTTTGCTCTGCTTTGGTAATATAAGAAACTACACGTGTCAGTGGGCACAAGGCAATTGGAAACAACAACTTCTTACAATTATTTTCCTTTCAAAAGCATTGGAGAAAAATCTCCCTTCCAGTCAAGATTCCTCTACAAAACCCAAAGCATTTGTCCCACACAGCCTCACTAGCAAACTAGGGCTGTACAGCCACACTACACAACCAGGCAAATAACCAGGACCCATAAGCAAAAAGGGTGAAGTATGGTCCATTTAAAATAACAGACATCCATTACGCTGTGTTTCAATTCCACTTTATTGTACGCCCAAGAGGTGTCTTTTAATGTTCTCATACAACTAAATACTTCAGGAAAAAGTAAATTCAACCCAGACTCTGAAAGCAAAACAAGATTTTCCCATTTTGTAGTCCTCACAAGCAAAAATAGCTCAACAAAAAAGCCAAGTACCTCCAGAGACATGTGATTTTCACTGAAAATTTCCCTCATTAAAACTCTTCTCCCCTGCATCCATGACTAGCTAGAATTATATTTCTGATGCCCCAAGGGCATCTACAAAAGCAGATGGCATTGCGACTTTATTACACTACCAAAACCACCTTCTGCTCCAACAGATGACCCTCAAAAAGAACCTACCTCCATATTGCAGCTCTTTACTTTTATTTCTGCACAGTGGCACAATAGCTGCTAGTCTTTTTAGTACCTGGCACATTCTTTAACCACAGAGGTACAGGTGTTTCCCAGTAACCTTGATGGATTCCCCTGCATGTGAAAACCATTTGACTGATCAACAACAGCATCTGCAGAGAAGTCTGGGAGGAGGAGGATGGATTAGATGACAAGGGTCTCTTCTAGCCCTATTTCCCAGTATTTTGTGATGTATATGTGATCACTCTATGTAGCATTTATGCCTTTTGTTCTGACCTAAAAGCAGTTGCTTTTCAACAAGACGGAATCCAAAGACAAGATATCCAGACCTATGGTAGCAGGTGTAGATTAGCAAACTGTGGACAATGCCATCAGATTCTTAGCTGACTGCTGCTTTCAGTCTGATGGAGAGCTCTCTGCTTCTGTCCTTGAATGAACCCTGAGGGTGAAAAATCCTCTTCTGTGGAGATGCTCATGTATTTGTCTGGGAAGCCGCAACCACAGCTCCAATATGTATCTGTACCTGTGCTTCGGGTTTGATGCTATGTAAGGTCTTTGTAAGAATGCTCCTATGGATTGCAGTCTCCATTCTGAACTGTTCATTTCTGCAATAATATGACAGTTACTCCTGTTTTATACATTATTTGTAAAATACTTTCAAATCAAGAGGCTGGACTCTATGACTGGGTACAACAAATGATAGCCTTCTAACAGTTTCACAAGAATGAGAAAAATAGCCCGTGGTAAGATGAAACTTCTAGTAGTAAGTGATCAGATTAAACATGACAACTCTCTTTTTTCTAAGGGTAAGGAACACAGTCATTCATCTGGGGAAACTGCTAATCTCCTTTGGTTTCAGCACAACCAAAATACTATCTAAATTAAATATGGATGCTATTATTGGATAGACTTTGTGTAATACCTTTTCGACAGCTCAAGGGAGTTTATGACCAACTCTAGAAGTCATTCTTTGAGATGACCTTCTGCAATGCTTGGCATTAAGCTAGGATTTGGCAGGGTTGCAGAAAGAGAAGTAAAGCTAGCCTGATTCCTCTGATATTATTGGCATTTAAGTACGGACCACAGTAAAATCAACTTTCCCCTGATGTGGGGGAGCAAGGAATATCTGATAGAACAATGGCGAGAGAGGACATAGAGAGTTCAAGAGCAACATGTTTGCCTGGCTTACTGTAGTTATTGAGGGGGGATGCCTACAGTGGCTTTTTGAAGGTATTTTTTTCCTTTCTTGAACTTACAGTGTTATTGTGTCTGCATGTGTCTCCAGTGTTGCCCACTACTACTACATTACTTCTGAATGCTGAAAGTTACTTGACCATACAAAGCATACTGGGGGAAGGGCAAAACAGGTTTTCTACAGTCCCAGCCAAGCAGAGCCAGTTCTCTCTTGAGGGGCTTCAGCTTCCTTCTTTCCCCCCTGAACTAAATCAAGCAATACTTTGCAGGTAAACATCACCGGGAGCCAAAAGAACATTCAGTAGCTGAACAAGAGTTTCAGGAGGGTCTTCCACCCTGGTGATGCTTTAGGCCCTCTGCCAGTTTGCAGCTGCTGTCCCAGGCTGGCAGGCAGGAGGTGTTGGGCTTCCCGCCAGGCAGACATTGCAAGGATGCAGCAAGGGCATGGAGTCACTCTTCTACAGCGAAGCACAGGGTGACATTATAGAAAGATGGAAAAGGCTGATGAAAGTCATCAAGAAGGAAAGGGGGCGGGTGGTGAGGGGGGAAGTAGTTGAAGCAGAAAGAGTCTTTAGCTGCGTGCTAGCAGAGGCAGCCACAGCTGGTTGTAATTTGGTGAGCAGCCCCTTCCCCACCTGGCCTGATCAGAGAGAGCCTCAGCTGTCCCTCTTCCAGCCCACACAGCCCTCCCGACACAACAGGAGATGGTTATAAAACTCACCCCAAGGTGTTTCTAAAGAAGCCTAGCTAGCAGTGCAGCATCTCTATGCCAAGAATATCCATTCATTGAAAGGGAGACTGCTTCCTCTACTGTGAGCATCCTGTTAGTAGGAAACATTTGCAGGCGCTGTTATGTTAATCTCCAAGCCAAACTATGTTCAGTGTAGGCGATCTTCAGGCAATGTAATGGATAAAAAATGAAGAGGGTTTTGCTGAGTGTGCACACAGGCAAGTCTTTTTAGAAAAACTTAACAGGTGGCCAAGTCTGAAAGGATTTTAACATGATAGCAAAAGCACATCTCTTGACACAAAGGACAAAGCTCTGTTCAATTGCAAGTCGTTGCACAAAGGCTCATCTAGGCCTGACAGTTCAGGTATTCAGAAAGCAAACTGCTGAGCAATACACAACATTCTCAGGATATGGGAATTCCTGACATCCCATACATTTCTGCCATGTAATTCCCTCTAATGCAAGCCCGATATTCACCACAGAAGATTCTGTTACTGGCATTTTCTTTTGCTTTCCTTTCACTTTTCTTTACTCTTCTGGTAATGGGCTTAAGTTTGGGTGATATATGAAGAGCCTGATGTTTATGCCCCTCCTGTTCCTAAAAGGCAAAAAATCTCAAGCCACTGTCCCAGAGTTTAAATACTGCAAGTAAGATGGCCAGGACCAATTCCAGTCCCAATACATGTGATTTATAATGATGACTCCCTGTTCCAGTTTCAATGGAAATCCACCCATCAGACATCGCTGCCACTGAAAGTCAGCCTATGTGAACATATACACACTCAAAATTCCATGTAAACTTTCTTTTGTTTTAAAATTTCTTCTTGGAAAGGATGTTCCCTTATCTATCATAGTAAGTTATGTTAGTTTGCACTGAAAATTGTTCCTTCTCATCTGCTTAGCAAAGCTGCATTTATGATCCAAGAGAATCAATGACTGTTTAATTTAGTTTTTTCATATTTGTTTTTTGCCAGTGTAATTGATTCATTTATTCATTTACTATGTGGATTTTAGTATTAAACTTTGTTAAAATCATTCAACATTGGCTTATCTAATTTACACCTATAACCTATATTTCAAAAATCGCTTTTGTTATCTCTTGGCAAAGACTCATTTCTTGGTTAATTTAGCAATGTGACCATGTTAAAGCCTATTTTCTTTCACAAAATATGATGAAATATATCTATGTAAAATACATATTCTTAAGTATTGCTACAAAACAGCAAATATGAAATGTAGTAAGACATAAACAATCAGAAGCACACAGATATTTCTCTGCATATACATATACATTTATCCCAAACATATTATGTTGTGAAAATCAGTCAAAGTAAATATTAACATCCCTATTGAAAGCTCCATGTGCTGAAGTTTCACGAATTACTATTATTAATAATATTACTAATAAAACCACCCAACATTTAAACATTGTCCTTGAACATCAACAGGAGATTCAGAGCAAAAAGACCAGTGCAACTTAGAATGCACTAGTCAGACCATAACCTTGTAAGATGAGACAGTAAGAATATGAATGTTATGACAGCATCAACATTATGGCAGTCCTAGTCACTAAAGCAGGGGAGAATAGATGGAATATTACTTGTGTTGTGCTTGTAACAACTGCAATAAAATTACTGTAACAGAATCCTGGGTATTCCAGGCAAACGCATTTGGTCAGAGTGTTTGTCTACGGAATTCTTTTGATTTATAACAATGTACAATGTTTCAAGAGAAAGATACACAGACAAAGAAAATAAATAGCCTCTAAACTTTAGAATATTTGTCTTTTAGCTGTTAATGTGTTTCACAATTTAAAATCTCTAACAATAGTTATAAGAGGAAAAAAACAAATATAGTCCCTAAACCAACCACAAACACTGACATCCTAGAAAAATCTAAATATTTTGAAGATGGAAACAAGACCAAAAAAGCAAAATAAAGAACATCCTTCTGTAGGCCTTTACACTAAAATTAAATGGCAAAAAAGGGGGTCTATGGAACAGTGATCATAAGATGAAGCTTATGTATCTTTGCTCAGGAAACTAAAGGAGATTTGGTGGAATAAGATTTCCAAGCAGGAGATGTTTTACTGAAATTGTTACTCAGTGAAGCCTGGGGCGCTCTTATTAAATGTTCCTTGTCCTCTTACAGATTTTTACTGTTTAAATCCTTCCAAGTAAGCTAGAAACTAAAGAATAACATGTTTTCTGCAGGTTTCATTTCTATCCCACCCTATGCCTTTTCACCTCACAGCAACTGAAAAACTGTGTTCCACTGTGAGGGCAAACCTCAAAACCAACAAACCAATCAACCAACCAACAAGCTAAGAAACCTATTAGTACCAAAACCTTACTATGGGGATTGCATTGAAAAGCTAAAACAGAACAGAAAGACTGAAGATAACATACAGAGAAATAAAAAGTATAAATCTGAACTTAGTATTGAGGCATCAGAGGAGGGTTTTTTGTTTGAGAAGCATAAGCTTAGGACAGGATCATAGTATCTGCCTCTACTGTAAATGAATAAACTGACTTCAAAGGCAAAAAAAAAGTTCCAAAAAGCCCCTAAACCATATCTGCATATCTTCCCAAGTGAAATGCAACTTTTTATTAAAAACACAAAATAAAGCTTTGAAGAAATATTAGCTCTTGCATGGAAAGATCAGAGTACAGTAAACTATCTGAATAATTCTAAGGCAATTAATGACTAGAATTATCCACTTTAATTATGACAAAACCAAACACCTGCCAGTGTGTTGATAAATGTTCATACTGGAAATGAGCACAAAATTCTGTAAGAAAGAACATAACCATAAAATAAGATGAGGTATGTGACAGTGAAGGAGTACTATGTCCTTGGTATTTGCCTGTTTTAAACCAAAATCTAGATCTCAGGAATGCTACAATTAATTACCCATTACGGCAGGTTACTGGAAGAAGCTTATAAAATTGCTAACTTATATTCTATAATGCAAACAAGACAGCTCTACCTCCCAGCTGAAACCATCTATTTTATTTATATTATGTACTGAAACTAGGTCCAGAAAAGTAATTTCATATGTGTCATGGGAAAGCATTGATGATATGCTCTCAAAAAATAGTAGTCAGAATCCCATCTTTCCTTTTTAAAACACACTAACTTTTACAGGCCACAAATCATTCAATGATTTGCTACTGAGCCTTTCTTCCACCAGACTGAATTTTGCAAGAATCACACTAGTAAACCATGGGAAGTTCAAAAGATATGGAAGAGGCAGCAAAAACCCTTAATGTTCACAAATGAAATTACTCTTCACTGAGCATAACTGTCTTCATCAAACAAAGGGATTTAGATCAGCCTGATACTTTTGCAGCATTTACTGTCAACCTAAAGAGCTGTCTTACTGACTTCACACTGAGCTTAGCTCCCTGGCATGACCAGACAGCAGAGATTTTCCATGTACTTACAGATGCAGTCTCAGGGGATCTTATTATCCTTACCTTTAATAACATGAAAAAAAGGCAATAACAAATTTATCAAATTCTAGAAAGTCCTAAATTTAAGGTAGAGATATGGAGATTATTACCTCTTAGATTTAACCATGTTGTTAATTCAGAGCAGCAGACTCAGGCAATGGAATTTGAATTCTCCCTAACTTCAGTAAAAAAAGAAAACACTTGATCCTAGAGTTTGGCCAGTACATTTAGTTGGCAAAAGCCTGTTATACTGACAATAAAAACCAAACACTGTTGCTTAAGGAGGATTTAATCTAACTCAGGCATAAGAACTTTCCACTTCCCCCAGTTATTTATTAGCTGTATAAAAAAAAAATCCTGACTAGTTTGGATACGTATCACATCAGTAACAATGGTGATCTGTGAATTTGTAAGGCAGGAGTCTTTGAAGCACAGGACTGATTACAGAATTGAGCATCAGTGTTGGGAGTTTTACGGGGCAGGTAATATTAGACATAGTTAATGTTAGCCACAATAAAGTTAATTCTCCACATCATCTGAAATACACTTCTAGTGGTATGTGTAATCATTGCCGCAAACTACACTATCAAATAAATATATGAAGACTTCTCCTTAGAAAATCCACATTTAAGAATTGCTTTATGCCACTTCCTTCACAGGTGCGCTAGAAAGAAGCTATCCCACTACAGCCTTCACATCATAGTAGTTACGATTTGCCACTGACAAAAGCAAAAGCAAAGTTGCAATAGAATGCAACCACAGAAGGCCCTAAATTAAGTATTTCCGGTCAACCTAAAAACCAAGACAAGATTCTCATTTACACAGTGAACCAGGATACCTTTCCTATCGCTGTCCTGTGTCAAAAGTATCACTCCACAGTCCAAACTTTCGAGACTGCAGAAACTACCGTCTCTTAGAAATATATATTGCTCTTGGAGGTATATTGCCTATTTCTTGTAGGAAAACGTTACCTCTGACAGAAGTATAAAGATCCTCCCATACATGCTGCAATAGCCCATGAGCTGCAGGCTACATTTAAGTTTGGAGATGTGCATTTTTATTTGTCAATCCGCTGCACAAACATTTGAAAACAGGTGGTCTCTTTTGCTATCTTGATGAAAAGGAAATAAAAAGTACAGGACAAAACCTACCAATTATTTTTCTTAAACACAGATAATTTGTCATTACATTTAACTGCAAAATATTCTAATCCTTCTGAGTGGTGGTCATGGGAAGTTGGTTCTTAAAAATCTTGAGGTCCTTTTTACCTTGCAAACAAGAAAACCCCAACACAGGCTAGATTTGTCAACTTTCTAGAATGTGTTGCGACAGAGTCAGAAGTGTTTCAAGAAAGTCTCAAGGTAACGCTTCATTGCTTGTGGCGTTAACTAGGTGGATAAAAATCACTAACAGTTTTAAAGTGAAAAGCATGTGGGGCAAAAAGACAAGCAGGTTTTCAGGAAACAGGTATTGTTTTTTTAAGTCTGAGATAGGAAGCCAGAGCTCGGACAGGAAAAGTTCTTAAAGTGTTTAGCAGGAATTCACTGAACTGAAGCTCCACCAATTTATAATTAGTGACTTCACTCATTACACCTCTTTTTTTAAAATCCTAACCAGGTATATTGTTTGAGCACAAAAAAAATTCCACGATTCTGTACAGTCAGCAAAAAATACAGAACTAGATACTGACATTCTTGTATTCTTTCAAGCTAGGAGTGATAAAATAAAATAAACATTGAAGGCATTCTTTCAGTACATATTTTAACATCATATAAATGTGAGCTATTTTGGGAATTAGTATTTCCCCTTAATTTAAAGGAGCTGAAGCCCAGTAACAAGGCTCATAATTCACGTATTTAGAGTCTAAGTGATTTATAAATCATTTCTCTTCACAGACAAAACAAGATTAAAATAACTATGGCACTGTTTTGTTTTTTTAAAGGATGAGGATCACCACCTGAAACAATTACAAAACATAAGACATGCCTGGTTTTACCTACAAAGTCGCAGCTCAGAGAATGGGAAATATGTGGGAAAATAAGCATTGTGACTGTGTTAGGAGGAGGAACAAGCATAAACCCCAGATTATTCGAACAAGCAGTGCACAACTTCTTTGAAAGTCTGGAGCTAAAAATGAAACAGCAAGTGCAACTGATTCAGCAGTGTCAACTACTGAAGCTGCAAGTACTGTGCAATAAAAGAATCTGTGCACTATGAACACCAGGAAGTATTCCCATGTAAAAGAGATGTACTGCAAATCACTCCTCTAAACCCAATACTTAAAGTAATTATAATTACAAAGTTCCTTGGTCAAAACATGTAGTTAATGCTACCAAAAGGAAATCAGACCAATAAACTCGAACACTCCCAAAAATTTAAATAAAAGTATGTGTGAAGGGAAAAAAAAAAAAAAAAGACAGAAAAAAAGAAAGAAGTGAATTAATGTGTGTTGCTAACAACATCACCTGATCAGACTGAGCAAGCAATACATCATAAAGACAAAGATCTACAGATCTTGGGCTGCTAATCTCCAGAGTGATCTTTAAAATCTGATAGGCAAAACATTTCAAATTTATGAGCAACTCAGGAACAGCACACACTTGGATTTCAAAACCTGATCAAATCCACTGAATCTGATCAAAATGCAAGCACTCATAAATTAAAACAGACCGAGGTCACCTTACCTGGGGCAGTTCAGAGGCTGTCATCACACACACAGCCCACTTACGTAGAGGGCATGCAAAGACCTTCTATGGGAGAGGGGGCTACAATTTCACAGCCCACAGGCACTGCTCCTCGTGACAGAAGAGGAAGGTAGGACAGTGAGCGCAGCCCAATCCTGCACCGAGGCAATGAAATGCTGAGCCTTTCTGCTGCCAGTCAAACCCCACAACCACAACCCTAGCAATCTCACCGAGGGAAATAAAAAAAAACCCAAACAAACAAAAAAAAAAGAAACAAAAAAGGAAACACTTTCTTCCTATAGTGGGATTGGTGCGGTAGATGCAAATAGGGTATTAAGCTGCGCTGTGAAATGTGTGACTTGTCTTTAGCACCATTTTCCCCTTGAGAAGGATAAAATTAGGAAGTCTGCAAAATCTAGAAAGTCTTTCAGGTGACAACATCAGCCCTAAGTTTGAGAAACAGCAAAACAAGGTTAGGAAAACTTGGAAGGTAGTCATCACTGCTGGACAAGACAAGCAGAAAAAGGTGTGCTGTGACAGATCAGGAGGGTTACTGGGGCAGTGGTTATAGGAATACACGGCAGGGAGACTGATGCAAAAAAACCCAGCTTAAGTATTACATTTCCACCTGTACATATACTTGGACCACTGCCTTTTTTCAATAAAATTTTTACTCATATGGAAGAAAAATAAAGCATGCACTAAAAACATGGCATTACAGACTACGGAGCAGAACACAGAAAAGGTTATTTGGGTTATAGTCAGTTACAAAGTGTACACCAGTTAGCAGTGTGATGTAAAAAAGAAGGGGAAAGCTCAATTGTGAGGTACACTGGTAAGAAAGCTGCATGTGCCAGGAGATGATGCTTTCTACCAAGTACTTGTGAAGTAACTGCTGAAAAAATTCAGTTTGGGGCACCATATGCAAAGGGAGATACTTTGGACTGTCTACGGTTGATCAGCAATGGCAAGTGATTTAAAAACAGGACATATGAAAAAAGATGAAAGGAATAGGGTAATTTTAGTACATAAGAAGGAACTATGGAGATCTGACAGCTGTTCTACAGCATGTGCAAGTAAAATTTGAATTGTGCAGCGGAAGAAACACTACTGAATAGCATTGGCTAAGCCATATCAGTTAGAATATATTGGGGAAAGAAAAGGAAGAGGACGTTTCTGATCAAAGCAGTATGAAAGGTGAGTTAAAGATGGTTTAATCCCCATTATGAATTTATTGTAAATTTTAAAAACAGGTTATGCAAGCCCTGTCAGGGAAAACAAATACTTCCTCAATTCTGCCTCAGTACAAGGATAGACAAAGCTGATCAACATCTCCTTTATCCCAAGCCACATCCCTAGAAACATCCCTGAGGTTTAAAAAAATAAATAAGAAAATCTGCTTTCCACATGCATAGTCCTGTTTTCAATGCTATTGTATTTTGAACAAAGGCCAATATTTATTGCTTCAGTGACATGTTGTTCTACACAGCTCTGGAGATGTTAGGCATTTCTAAATGGAGGAATAGCATTCAAGTAACAAGCTTTCTATAAACACATGCCATCTTGCTAGTTTGAAGCTATTGGTAGAAATCCATACATACCAATAAAGACAGAGATCATGGGAGTCACTAACTCTCTAAGCTCCAGAACACACACCACAGAATTCCCGTCTGGTAACAGCATCTATTTGAGGACCCTTATTGATCTACCAAATTCTCCAATGTTGTAACAGAGACTGTTTGGCTACATGTCCAAACAATAAAATGATTCAAACATGACTAGTACTTAACAATGACAAGGTCTGATTACAGTTTACAAGCTTAATTTGACTATGTGATTAGGTAGATGTGAGATTCTCAGAGCAAAGAAAGTCCCTCTTCCCTCACCACAATCAGACTTCCAAAGCTGAAAGTTAACAAGCAAAAACTATTCAGATTTTGGTTCCCTCAGTCTGTGTAGGATGGCATGACGCATTAGAAATAAGCACCTAGCAAGAGCTGATGATCTTACTAAAGTTGTATTTACCTACCTAACTTGTGGCATTGCAGAAGCATATCCAGGTTATTCTTGAAGGTGCACATTAAACAATGAGGGTCAATGGAAATAGATTGTAACTGGGAAAATTCTGACATTCTGATAATAGGTTAGAGAAAAGTTCGCAAAGAGGTAGTCAAGCACTGGAGCAAGCATCCCTAAGGTGTTCAGTCTCCATCCTTGCAGATACTTTAAACAAGCCCTGAGAAACCTTCACAAGCATATACAAATGTCTGATGAGAAGCAAACCAAAAAACCAGGAATTTCAGCATAGATTAAAGCACATAATTTTTTTGAATAACCAAATACAACCCAATGTGTTCTGTTAGAATACATTGCTTGATCTTGGTAATTATTCCTATTATAGAGTTGAGTAAAGAATAGGGACCTATTTGTTAAATACTGCCTTTTAAAATTTGTTTTGCTTCTATCTTCCCTGTGACCTGCTATCACATTAGTCTAATGAAATCAAAAGGCATCTTCCCTCATCAGCTGGTTCCAAAAAATCATGTTGATTAACGGCTCAGACCACATTTTGCTTGGTCTGAATTTAAGACTTCAGTTACTTCCATTCCTTTCATTCACAGAGACACAGCTGCCATAAGAAGATTGAAGATGACTACAGGAAATTGCCATTATTAGCTTAGTTGAGATATAAAGTAATCTTTCCACTGCTGTAAAACTCAGTTCGGAGGTTTTTATGTTCATGGATTACATACTGCCTGTTTTTGAAGAAGCTGCTTAGTGACACTGCATGCTCCTGTGAAGGGGATAGCAGATAAGTATATTGTGTCAGGGTTATAAGCATAGAATCGTAGAATCATAGAATGTTAAGGGTTGGAAAGCACCTTAAGATAAGGTAGTTCCAACCCCCCTGCCATGGACAGGGATGCCTCACACTAGACCATGTTGCCCAAGGCCCTGTCCACCCTGGTCTTGAACACTGCCAGGGATAGAGTATTCACCACTTCTTTGGGCAACCCATTCCAGCTCCTCACCACCCTCACAGTAAAGAACTTCTTCCTTATATCTAATCAAAACTTCCTCTGTTTAAGTTTGAACCCATTACCCTTTGTCCTATTGCTACAGTCCCTAACGAAGAGTCCCTCTTTAGCATCCTGGTATCGATAATTAGAGGACCTTGGAGTTACTCATAGTAATAGGGGCTTTTGCTCAGTGAAGAAACCAGTTCTTAACTACTCTCCCACCACTTCACCAGGTTTTTTTAGCAAGAAATCTTTTCAAGACACATCTACTCCAAGCTTCAGTAAGCAGCAGTGCCAGTTTCAAGATCCTCCTCTGCCCAAGGCATGCTTGTTTCAGCCCATTTGAGTAGGCTGGCATAAATTAAAGGATATGGAGAGGAGCAAGAAGCCAAACCATGAGGCGGTAAGAGGAACAGACAGAACGAAAGACATCATTGTGCAAGCAGATGTAGGAAGCACCTCTACTTAATGTTTAATCACAGTACTTAACTCGGGGAGAAGTATAGCTGGCTTGGGCTGTGTTGTCTAAAAGAAGTCTGTGGTTGTATTTCTCCTTGCCCTCAATAAAGCAGTATAGTCTGAAGATTTTGAAGAAGCTGCATTCAACAGAGAGAATGAAATTGGAGAAGGCACTTAAGCAAGGCACAGGAAAAACAACCCCAGCAATTTTAGAGAAAAAAATCCATTCTCTTTGCCAGGACCTTTCCTGCCTTTGCAAGGGTTCAGGTACAAGGAACCTGAGGACAGTCCTGAAGCCAACTTCCAGAAATTTTAAGTTGCAAAATTTTAATTATGCAAGAAAAAATGCAATGTGTTTGTGAGACCTATCTTAAAATCTGTTCACATTGGATCTCCCTGGCTTGGAGCTCCTACTGGTATCTCTCCAGGCTACAGCTCAGCCTGACACATGTAAAATTAAAAAAATCTCTTTGGCAATATGCTATTCCATAGGCACTCGCAACAAAATCAACCAACCAACCAAACCGACAAACTTCCCCTCCCCCCAAACAACCCCAACCCATTTTTGTTAAAAAGAGAAACCACAACAAAAAAACCCTTCTGTTATTTCTCTTGTATTCATAAAGCCCCTTATGCCAACTCAGCTTTCATGTTCAAGACAAAGTCTAGAGTTTATGTAGCAGAGGTTTAGCAAGGAACCATCTGAGCCCATCTCTGTTCTCTTCTTCAGTTGAGAAGGACACTAAAGGAAGAAATTGCTAATAACAAAAGCAAACACTTTATCAGGATGACCTCAACAGAAGTTTCAGTAACCAGCCCACACAGTATTTCATTGTCAGCACACTCAGTTATTCAGGGAGACACAACAATCTGCATAGGTCTTGCTGGGTAGAGCAGAGGTTGCCAGAAGGAACTGTTTGGAGGACACATTACCAGGGCTAGGCTATGTGTACATGGCTGAAACATAAGCTGCTTTTCTGAAAGCAAGCTCTTTTAATAGGAATCCAATTTATTTATTTATTCAGAAGCAGATGGCATCCTCTCAAGATGTTATGCAGAACATGACACACAAAACAAGTATTTTCATCTGAGCATATTTTTTTTAATCAACTCCCTGCTATTCAGCATTAAATGACAAACAAAAATTTAGTCTCCAGAGTCTGGTAATACTCCAGGCTAACTCAAGCTAACAGAGGATATAGCAGTAAGTGATGAAATGTAATGACTTGTAATACACTGGAGCGCAGACTAGATGACCTCAGTGTCTTTTGACTTGGATGTTATATAAAAAAAGCATTCCAATTGTTGGGGGGAAATTACAAATTGCAGCCTCCATGCCGATGAACACATTTGATGGAGAAACCCCATGACCCAAGATTAGTCAAAAGTGCCTTAATGCAACTTTTTGTATTTACACAAAGGAAAACAAGAGGCAAGAAATCCTATCATAAAGCATTGTCAGTAATACTGCCATGCAATCACTGTATTGTAGGAGTCTGTATGACATTGCTGATAGCTTTCATATTATGTTTTTATGTAATTCCTCCCGAATCATGACCTTTAATTTCCATTCATTGCAAAGCCTAAGCAACCACTACAAAGACTTGTGGAAAGATACCTTGTTAAAGAAACTGTTATCACTACATACAGACAAAACAGAATTTAGAAGGAAGTCAAATACCACCAAATACTGCCTCCTCTCCTGACCCTTTCCACTCCACATCTCATTGCTTAGACCACTGTGTGCCACCTTTAATAGATACTGCACGGTTTCCTTCTAATAGTCATATATATCCAAGTGTGTTGATGTACAGAGGTTCATTTACCACACATTAGTACAATGTACTACACCAAAAGTGAGTCATCCTTTCATTACAGCCTCATACAACACATAATTAAAGTATAAGGGACTCCCACAAACTAAAGTGTTTTTAGAATTTTCTGCATGAAGAACATGCATGGTCCTAATATTTTCCAATAACTTAACAATTTACAATTTTGTTTTTAAATAAAAGCATGCTGAAAGAATACTAATCCCAACTGAAAGAATTCTTATGTTTATGCACTATTTCAGGGTCATCCAAATTCAGCAATTTAATTCACATCCAACTGTTAAGGTCCCTTTCCCTTTCCCCTTCTGCCAGTGTTTCCATCTTCTTTTCAATGCCTGCCCTGCATCCCCACCCAAGATCAGCACCTTCTACTCTCTGTGGAAGGAGGTCCTTCCCCCTGCTCTCCCTCTCCTATACGAGTTCTGCTTTCCATTTCTTCCATCAGCAACAGCTGCTTCTGCATACACCATTCTGAGACTGCTAAACCATCACTCAAAAGTCAACAGGCCTGGGAGAGCTGCTGCTGATGGGCAAGAAACACAGATGCTGCAGGAAGAACAGGGTAGCTGCTTCTGCTAGCAGCTTCCCTACCACAAGCAGGAGCTGCAACCCTGGATCCCTGGGATGCAGGCAAATGAAAGGACTTCAGGACTTGGACTGCGCTTCACTTTGTTGTGCCTGAACATGGGTAAAAGAGCAAAACTGAGGGGTTTTTAAAATGTACGAATTCTGTCCACTTCCCCACTCAGTTTGGTATCACCAACAAACTTCAGCAGGGTACACTTGATCTCATCACCCAGGTCACTCATGAAGATAAGAAACAGCATTTGGCCTAATATGAACCCCTGGGGGAAAGCACTAGTGACAGGCCACCAGCTGGAAAAGGAGCTACTTACCACCACCTCTGGGTGATGCCCATCAGACAGTTCCCCAGAAACTGCACAGACCACTCGTCTAGACCATAACACATTGGTTTCTCAAGGACGCAGCTGTGTGAAACTGTATTGAAAGCCTTGGAGAAATCCATGTAGACAATGGCCACCACTCACCCCACGTCCACTGAGAAGGTTACTTTGTCATAGAAGACCATCAGGTTTGTCAAGCATAATTTACCCCTAGTGAATCTGTGCTGGACTTTCCCAGTCATGTCCTTCATTTGATCTGTGACAGCCCCCAGGAGGATTTGCTCCATAACCTTCCTGGGGACTAAAGCAAGACTGATGAGCCTATAATTTCCTTGGATCCTCCTTTGAGTTCTTATTGTGGATGGGGGTGACATTTGCCTTCTGTCAGTCTTCTAGGACATCCCCTGATTTCCACAACTTCTCAAAGGTTATGGTGAGTGGCCTCGCAACAGCGCCAGCCATCTCTGTTAACACCCTCAGGTGGGTATTTTCAGGGCACATCAATCTGTAGGGGTCAAGCTCCTGTAACAATTTGCATACCAGCTCTTCTTCACTGATGACAATGGGTCTGTGTGCATCAACCTGGAGTTTTGTTCCCACGGCCTGGGGCCCAACAGTGCTGGTAAAGGCAGAGGTGAAGGAAGTGTTGAGAGCCTCTGCCTTTTCAGCATTGTTGGTGAGTAATTCCCTTCTCCAGTTAAACAGCAGGACAATATTTTCCTTCTGCCTTTGCTTGTTGTTTACGTACCTGGAGAACTCTTTCTAGTAGTTTTTGACATCTATGGCCAATTTGAATTCAAGCTGAGCTTTGGCTTTTCTTACAGCACCTCTTCACACCCTGCCATTGCCCAGCCATTGGTTATTCATCAGCTTTTCCATGTCTGGTACCCTTCCCTTTTGGTTTTGAGCAGATTGAAGAGCTCGCAGTTAAGCCAAAGGGGTCTTTTGTGCCACCTGCTTCCCTTACCTTTAAAGAGGATGAACTGGTTTTGTGCTTCCAGGAGAACGTTCCTGAAAAAGTCCCAGCACTCAGCAGCTCCTTTATCCTCTGTGGAAGCTTCCTACGGAATCCCTCCTGACTGAGCTCTGAGCAAGCTTAAGTTTGCTCTTCTACAATCTAAGACCTTGTCTTAGTACTAACCTTCAGTGTGCTCAGCAGGATCCCAGGCTCCACAGTATTGTTATCACTGCAGCCAAGGCTATCACTGAGATATTGCAACGCAGTACTGTATTTAATTGCCATTTCACAGCATCTAGCTGATGTAAATAAGACTGATCTAAGGTACAACAAACATTGGGCAGAGCAGTTCTGGATTTTACAGCAATTTCTGCAAAATCTAAATGTGCAACCCCTTCTCCCCTTAAAACAACAAATCAAACCACCAAACCAGTTTACTTTCCTATTCTCACCCCCTACAGAATGCTTTCACTCTTCTAAGTGAAGCCAGAGTACAATTAGAGGAGAGTCAAAGAGTATCTGTGAAAACTGGACATATACCAAGGAACTTACTGACCTATAAACAAGTTTGTGAAAGTACACAATGATTACATAAATATCAGTCTGCAACCAACAGAAATACTTCTTAACTGCTGAGGATTACCAGGGATGCTGGAGCATGTCAGTTTTCATTCAGGGGCTCCAACAGCTTCCCTAAGGGCCTTCTCTAATCCTGACACAGTACTACCAAACCCAGTCTTTTGCAGATCCCTCCTCCCTGGGCAGGGGGAGAGTGGGTACAGCGCCTTAGCAAGGGCTCAGCCAGGGAACAGAGAAACCAATGAGCACATACAAAAGGGAGGGGAGATGCTTTAGAGATAGAAATATATAACCAAACTAATTAAAACCCATCAAAAATTATCTTAGTGTAAGGGATTTTTCTTTTTGGAGTCTTCAAAGGATAAGAAGCCTATCCAAAGAATATATTAAATAATTATCGAAAGTAGGCTACTATTTAAGTATATTAAATATATATATATATAAAAATATCAACACATACAAGACTGAAACATTTGAAAATGTAATCATTGAGTTTAACTAAGTTGCCAGAAGATCATAGCATAGCTAATTCTTACACTGGCAAAATTTAAGCAAAAGTACAGAGATGCTAATGCCAGGTCAACTACAGACCCATTGAGTGACTTTTATACAGGTTTATCCTGAAATAAATTTTATTTAGTATTACACCCACCCTTTTTAACCTGAACGTATGTAAGTATATGGCCTATTTGTATTACATTACTCTGCCAGGTTTGTGATTTATAATATGTAATAGTGCAGTAATAATTTCTTCATATTACATTTTAACTGAAAAGAATCTAGAGAGATGTATTTTACTAGGGTCTAAATTTCACCTGTCACAATCTAAAATATGATACAAAGTAATTTGGTACCAAACTTCATACCAGGAATTTTAAAATAAAAAAACAAAATAATTTTTTAAAAGTGGAAATAAATGCAACTCTATCATAAGTATTCATATGCATAAAACCTCTAATAGAGCATGGAGTGCTCCTTAACATTTTATGCATCAATCACTAATCTACTTTTATATCTTATTCAATCTTGAGATGACATTTCAAACTGGCCTTTGATGAAAAAACAGTAACAGGGACCCCTTAACTATGACAAGATATAAAAAGAGGAATAATGATTTATTGAAAATGATCACTATGAGAGAGTAAAACAGTACTAGAAAAGAAAGGACTTAAGAGCAAAATACCTTAACAAACCATTGTACAAGTCAATTTTCTTCCTCAACATTTCACACCAAGCCAAAAAGCAAAGATCAGTGAGGGATACTGACTGGTGTTGCTTGTGTTACTCTACCAGAAGACTTAAGAGCTCAGCCTTTAATGTTAACTACGTCTGCATTTGGAAATGCAAATCAAAAGAAATTTGATTTCCAAAAATGCAGAGCATCAGCACTTCCCCATGAGGTCAATAAACATAATAGGTATCTCAACTGTCAATTGAAAAAGGAAAAAAAATGGAAAAAAGCATACCATTGATTTGTCATGTGTCTTAAAAGCACTCATGCTTGGATAATTTTACCCATTGCTTTCAAAGCTGATTAAACATAATAGGATTGCTACTTTCTCCTTTTATTTTACAGCATCTAAAGGGCTATTGAATCTAGCATTCTGGACAGAAAAAGAAAACCTTTGCAATAGGCACTTCCTCTGATTCTTAAGAGCAGAAACCTTAAGTACAACTAAATCAAGTTCAGAAAACACTCATTTCAAAGCACTTATTCCAGAATAGGTCCTCAATTCTGACCCATAGTTTGTGCAGCTACTTCATTTACTATCATCACTGTCTTATACTACCATGATCATTTAAGGAAACCCATTCTCTCACTTATTATAAAATACATATTCTAAAAATTATTTATTTATACCTTTTTTAAATTGAAAACTTTCCACTTCCTACAAGGACTTCAGATAAGCAATATGTCTAAATTTCTTTTTTCTCTCTCTCACATATTTAAAATGGATTTTTTGCTGCTCTACTGTTTGTGCTCAGAAAGGTCATTTCTAAAAACACCCCCCAAACTAACAGACTATACACAACCTAATAAAGCTAATGCAACAAAAAGCACTCTGAAGGTACAAAGCAAAGAAACAAGAAAACAAAATGTCTCACTAGCTTTCAGTAACACTAATCAAAGATGTGACTTGTGTTTTGTATAAAACTTTTAAATATTTAAACCAGGTTTTCAAGCTAATTGCCTACACATGCACCGCAAGTAAAAATAGATGGTTCTGTAAACCAAAACCACAGAATAATCTGTCGTCATTTGTATTCAGAAATTAATGGAGAAAATCACAAAATACATGGTAAATTGTTTGAAATACCCATTATTACTGTAAAAGTTTTCCTGCTTGTACTATATAACCCATCTTTGGGTTCCTTGGTGAAAGAGTTTTGCCCTGCACTGCCACAAATACATCTCCACACAGTCACCAAGTTTAAGAGAAGCCCTAGCAGGATATTCTTTCCGTATGGTGAAAATTATTGTTAAATTATCTATGTCAATAAAATGTTATGCCTGGTAAAATAACAATTAGCTTTGTATTTACAGTTGGTTTCAGCTCATTCCTGCGTTTCTCAGAAGTGCCCACTGAATTTGAAATCGTCCAGAAACCAAGGGAGGAGGGAAGAATACAATGTAACAAAACTGTTTACACTACAGGGGGTTTTGTGCTAACAAGCCCAAAACACAAAAGGATGAATGAAGATCAGTATTCTTTACTTAAAGCACTTAAATTTTGTGTTTGTTTGTGGGTGGGTTTTCTTTGGTTGGTTGGTTGGGTTGGGTTTTTTTTCCCAGATGATTGTTTCATACAGTTCTCTTAGCATCTTTTCAAGGATGTCCTGTATGAATCTAGAGTAGAAAACGGTGCTCCACAGTAAGGACCTCAGCAGGAACCAGACTACAGCTCCACCTTCTTTCTGCTTTTCCAATGCCTACCCTACTATCTTAACAGGGCAACAATTAGAATTTCTGTACGTTTGCACAGTATGAAAGTAATTTCATAAATAATAGTTGAGTGAATTATTTCATAAATAATAATGGCTAAAAGTGCAGAAATAAGCATAAAAATCCCTGAATTACGATTTTCAGGTATGTTACAAAACGTTTCCTTACTTCTAAAGCAAGACGTTCTTTGTAAAACCATATAATTCCTATAAATACAGTTTACTCCCACTATTCTTATAAAGGCCTACAATTCTTCTAAACAACCATTGTCTCTTTATCTCTTGTACTCAAATACGTTTTAGCAAACAGCTCTCAGGACTAAATGGAAGCCATATCAAAAGCCATTATCTTTCTGTTCTGAATTTGACACTTTTTGATTTCTTTGGATGCTCCTTTGTCTTATTTATTAAATTCCAGAACAGACATTTCTAACTCCATCAGTCACTATTTCATCAAGACTATAATTAGCTTATTCTCTAAAATATTTTCAGTATTATTTTATATCCTCTTTGTTCCTGTTATTTCAGTTTTCATTAATGGATTGGCCTAGATTCTCCAATGGCGTACACATTGGAAGTCCATTTGGACACCTTTCACATGGAACTACTCTTGAGAAGGCAGCCAGCCAGTTTCTCCACTCCCTCTTATTCTAGCCTATATTAAAAACAATACAGTAATCCAAGTTGAAGTCTGAGGGACAGCAGTGCTAATGCATGGAAGACACTACGCCAGCCAACACGTATTATCTACAGATACATTATACACCACGCTTGATTGAAGAGTAATGACAAATGTATGTGACAAACAGAGAAACCTTGAGAGATTCTCTAGTCTGATAATAGGCCAAGTCTTCTAGAAGTTGCCTTTAGCAGTGTTTAGGTTCTCATATCTGCATCCCGGGCTAAAAACTATTTAGGACTGCACAATCTTCTCAAATCATCTTCCTGCTGTTCATCACTTTGCTTTGCCTTCTGCTTTAGATATATCTCTCTGAAGATTCTATTTTCTTACATCTTAAGTAATAAATAACTGTTTCTCTGTAAGCGTTGTACCTTTGCTGTTCATTGCAACTTTTTTTAAGTAGAGCACTAATAAATATAAGCTCAGATCCTATTGCAGAATCTTATGACATCCCACTGTTAACCTCTGACACAACTACAATGAGCTATGAAGTGTACTCCATTTTCTATCTTCCCAGCCCTTTCTTAGCAGCCTTTTAAAGCACAAGTACTTACTTTCTTTAATTGCCTCTTTCAAGGAATAATTTCAAAGAAAATAAATGACAATCTGCACTTCTTCATTCATGTTTCACTAAGGCGTTCAAAGAACTCTTAATACAATGCTAAGATGCTCTTTTCTCCCCTTCTTTCACAGTAAATCTTAAAACTTCCTCGTTTTCAGATGTGTTCAAATACAGAATATTGTAGTTTAAAGCAGTAGTGCTTATAAATTGCTTTTGTTTCTTAAAGGCATCTAAAATATAACAAACTTGAAAGCATTTTAAATTAAAAATACTTACTTCACAAAATCCAAAAGCATTTTTATGCATTCTAAGATTGCAAAATCAAGAAAACAGTTACTAGAGCAGAATCAACTGTTTGATAATTTGTGGCTTAATGCATTTTAGTGTGTGTTCTTAAATACATTTACAATATAAATGGAGTGTACAGAAGATAATTTAGGTATTTTTTGCTTGATTTGAAAAAATGCATACAGTATCACAAATGTACATCTTCTCTACTTATTTTCTTTAAAGAACAGTACTTTGTTGTATTATTATCAATAACTCACAGCAGCAGTTTTGGGTCATGACTATGCCAGTTTGAGTACTGCAACTTCTCTGGCTGGGTAGGATGTACAGCTATCCTAGAGCCATCCGGAATGTGGTGATTTTATTAGTTGTCATTATGAAAAAAAAGATATTTTTGCCATCACCTGTAAAATACAAACCTGCTTCCAGCTGTTATCCAAGCAGCTAGCTTAAAAAATACAGTAAAATTTAAAATTTTCAGGTTTGCATCTCCTCAAATTTAACAATTTTCTCTCTTTCACAAGCATTAGGGGAAAAAAAAAAGTAGTTTGTTCACTAATTCTATGATATTTTATCCCACCTGTAGCAGTCCACCTATGTGGATGTTTTGTTGACTTTTTATTTTAAGTAGATGATGTGATCAAGGCAGAACTTCTCTGAACCATATTATGAATGTTTTGGCCTGTTTTTAATGGATTTTTGTATCAACCTATTGGGATTAATCTTCTTTTCATGAAAACACAGATTCATAATGACAGTTTCCTTAGCAAACATGCACTCCATCTACTTCACAGACTTAACAGAGATGGGAGATGTAAGTTTTTAAAGAACTGAGATAGCAAGCGACCATAAAAGTTGCTGGTTACTCTGCCAGGCACAACCGCAAAGGCACTGCACAAGTATTTCTGATCACGCTTCACATTTCTACTGCATTACCAAAAGCTGTCCTGAAATTCTCCAATTTTGATAATGGTGGAGAAAAAAAAAAAGTAGCCCAACATTTTTATTCTATTGCTCAGTCTGATTTTCAGCACAGTTTCTCTGCATAGATGTATGCAAAGTAGGATGAAGCAAGTCCTTTAAACAGGGCCTTTGCTTCACAGTGCTTCATCTTCCCTAAGTTTCGACACAGCAGGTATGACAAATGTGTCTTCAGATATTACTTTTGTCTCATGTTGGTACAAGTACTGGAACCTTTTCAGGCCGCTACCATCCCTCTAATCCTTCCTCCA
>JANHGB010055093.1:0-29858 GCA_026283785.1 Coracopsis vasa
ATTGTTCCTCAGCTCCATCTAAACCTGCCCTGGTGCAGCTTGAGGCCATTTCCTCTTGTCCCATCCCTTGTTCCTTGAGAGCAGAGCCCAGCCCCCTCCTGGCTCTATCTCCCTTTGAGGTAGTTGTAGGGAGTATTAATCTGGAAAGAGGTGTTTCTGAGTTTGTCCAACTTTGATATCCAGCTGTTTGAGTCCTCATATTTATTTGTTTGTTTGTATCTCCGAAGAGTCCTCTGCTGTAGATCTTACCTTGTGGGGTTTTTTTTGAGATGGGTCATGTCTCCCCGTTTCTTTTCAATGAACAAAATAGGCTTATCACTGAAAGGTGTTTCCTGAATCATAGTTGATTCTTAAAGCAGTGGGATTCTTGCATTACTGGTTTTTATTATTATTTATTATTATCTTTTTTATTATTGTTATTTGAAAACCATGACATAGGGGTTGGAAGCAGATGATCTTTAAGGTCCCTTTCAACCGAAACCATTCTATGGTTCTATGAAGCATCTCAGCTCTTTCAGTATATGTCATCAAGTGTAGACACTAGCCAAGAATGAGATGGTAATGGTCTGAAGAAATTCTTTACTGTGAGGGTGGTGAGGCACTGGAATGGGTTGCCCAGGGAAGCTGTGAATGCTCTATCCCTGGTGGTGTTCAAGGCCGGGCTGAACAGAGCCTTGGGTGGCATGGTTTAGTGTGAGATGTCCCTGCCCATGGCGGGGGGTTGGAACTGGATGATGTTAAGGTCCTTTCCAACCCTAATTATTCTATGATTCGATTCTGTGGTGGGTTGGGAGTTACTGTTTATTCTAAAATTTGGCACAAAAAGTAGGAACTTCCTCCAGAGATCTGCCCAGGTCTTACAGAACTTGTAGGTAGGGATTACCTGGGATGTTGATATAAGTATCCTAATTTTTGTAGCTATTGACACTTTTCATATTTCAAATGATCTCTAGTAGCAAAAAAAGATAAATCCTTTCAGCCTTCAAAGGTCTTGAAAATCTGAATCCATATCCATACACATAAAGAAAATCTAGCATAGGTACCTAAGCAGTTGCTGTTCCTTTGCTGGAGGAAAACAGTAACTTCATGGCCATGCTATTTTGTGGGCAGTAAAGACTTCTGAGGTATTCACTTCATCAAGAGAGATCTGTTACAGTTATTTTTTTCTTACTGCCTGATTTTAATTAAATGTCTGATGGTAACTCCTCTTTTTTTGTAGGTAGGCCACATATTCCTCTGCTAATAGTTACCTGAGGACACTGAGATGTGGAAGATCTGCCCAGTTACAGCACCACTGATGTCTTTAATAAGCTAGATAAAGTCTCAGGTAGTCACTTGGTGTACTTGGGTGTCCTGGTAGGGATGGCTCGCTCTGAGCTTCTAGGTCTGAGAGGAGATCCATGTTCCCCTCCTTTGGCAGGAAATGCAGGTCAGGTTTGGTAGTAATGTGTTGGATCTGGCTGTCAGTTTTGCATTCTATGCCAGTCCTGCCCACTTGGGTCAGACCCTCAGCCATCCCATCATTTAGAATCATGGAATCATAAAATCTCAAAGTTGTTTGGGTTGGAAGGGATGGGGCAGCTACAGTTTCCTTGGGCAACTTCTTCAGAAACTCTTGCATGCTACCTGAGAAGCAGTCTGCTTCAGACTTTTGTACAGGGGACTCCTTGAACTTGATCTTCCCAGTATTATCTGTTGCTGAGTATTCTGGAGAGGATGATGCTGTGTCCTAAGTAAAGAGTTTCCAAATGTCCAGCAGAGCAGTGATATCTACTGCGTCATCTTCGTTTGGCTAAGTCATTTTCCAGTGTACTCTCCTCACTGCCAGGTATGTGGCTAGAAAAGAGGAAGATTTCAAGCAGAGCTCAGAGACTGAGCTATACATTAGCTGATTCTGGAATAAAAAAGACAATGACTTGTGGTGGATCATTTCAGCATTGCCAGAAACAGTAAGCTATTTTTTTTTCCTGTTGGAGCAAATGAGAGGAAACTTTACCAAAGGTAAAGTGGGTGTTCATTTGAAAGCCTGACTCACCTTGAAGCTCAGCAGAGAGCCAAGAAGAATGTGAATGAATGCAAACAGAAGTAGCATTTCTTACCCTTCTGCAGCTCTAATTTTCTCAAGTTGAGTTTGACTTCAGAGTGACCCACAGAGCTGGAAAGCATAGTTCTTTCCTGTTCTGGGGGCTGCCCTCTTCATCCTCGTCAGCTGGCAGTTGAAAACCACTGTAAAGACTTCATTGAAGGGAAGCAGAATTGCAATGATGGCCAGGGACATTGCTTGCTTTCCTGCTCAGACTGCTTGTCAGCATCACCTCCTTGGGTCCTGCCTCAACTCAAACTCCATCAGGTTTTCCAGATTCATAGAATCGTAGAATGGTTTGTGTTGGAAGGGACCTCAAAGCTCATCCAGTTCCAACCCCCTGCCATGGGCAGGGACACCTTCCACTAGAGCAGCTTGCTCCAAGTCCCTTACAACCTGGCTTAATACATCAAAAGTCTGTGTTGCCTTCTCACAGAGCTCTGCTGCAGCATGCTTAAAATAAACAAAAGGACAATATTTTTAAAACTAATTGTCGGGCTGCAGAACACGTTACCACTGACATTGGTTCAGAGAGGGGGTTAGGCAGATTCAGAGAGGATTTGCCCAGTGCAGACTCTTATTGGTAAGAGTCTCAGTGCAACTCAAGCAGTTCTTCAGCAGCTGATTGCCACTTTATTGGAGGATGTGCTGAAGAGGAATGTCTTCTTATTCTCTCTTCCAAAGTATCCATTCTTGGTAGGAACAGGGTATTAGAATACATGGTCCTCTTTGACTGACTGCAGGAGTCCTTAGGTTTGCATGTCCCAAGAAGAAATTTTTGGGTCATTCACCAGAATGCATGAGCTGTTCTGCTGGAGACAGAGCTGCTGTCTCTTGGTCAGAGCTGACGAAAGTGGATTGGATCTTGAACAGAGAGGGCAGGTGCTGTGCTTCCAACCAGAACATGCATTTGAGTGGTCTTACTCCAGACTCCTGGGTCTGCAGAAAGGTCTGTGTATCTGTCCTAACCACATATCAGTAGTTTGGAGTTAACTTAATCTGCTGATTATTTATTTTTTTTAAGACCATTTTGTTGGTCAGTATTGTCTCCCATTAAGTTTGTCGGTCTTGTCTTGCATTATTGTGAGGGTGCTGAGGCACTGGCAGAGGGTGCCCAGAGAAGCTATGACTGCCCCATCCCTGGCAGTGTTCAAGGCCAGGTTGGACGAGGCTTGGAGCAACCTGCTCTAGTGGAAGGTGTCCCTGCCCGTAGCAGGGGGTTGGAGCTGGATGAGCTTTGAGGTCCCTTGAACCCAAACTAGCCTGTGATTCTACAATCATGATGCTCTTGCACCCAGAGTTTGAAATCAGTGTTAAGATATGCAGTGTTGAAACGAGACTCTTTTGGTCTATTTGTAGAGCACATGAGAAGCATGGCAAGATCATAGTTGAATTGATGCTTGCATTATTCTCTGGGGTGGAATGCCCAAATGGATTTCTTATGCTCTGAACTGTTCCTAGAATCTACTTCTACCGAGCAAAGACTAGGCCAGCTGAAACTGGCAACTACTGTATGAGTACTGCCTCTGTGGTTCATTACAGACTCATGCAAAGTATCTGAAGGTTAATTTGAGGAGGATGTTAGTCCTGTTAAGCATACCTATAAATAAACTTATGCATCTGGTGACTTGACCTTTCTGCTACTTATTATTGTAAGGTCTCCTGTCTGTCTGGAAACCTGAGTGGGGGGCATCTTGGAGAAGGAGGCATTGTTTGCTTTTTGAACAGCAGAAAAATATGTTTATCATCTTGGGAGGGTTCTCACCTGCTTCCAGTCCTTAGGCGCTTTCTTTCAAATGTCTTTATTTCTATTTTACTTTGTTATTCTTTCTGTCAGCCACCTAAAAACACATATTAGATCCTGAATTGCTCTTGAATTGGCTCATTCTAGAAGCTTCGTCTCCTCTGTAACTAAGGAGTGAATGGAATCATCAAAGTCTTCAGTGATGAAACTTGCTGGGAATCTCTGAAGATTACATCTTGTGTAGTTTCTGTTTGTGATTGCAGGAACAGTGCTTATCGGCTGCTGTGAAACAATTCCCTAAAGTCTTGCTTAAACGAATTTCAGAAGTTGGGTGCTTTCTCTGCCCAAGTATGTCCTGTTCAGTTCTGAACAAACCATCTGTGAGTGAGACTTGGTTATTCTTTCAGGGAGAAGGATACAATGAAAGAATTAATCAGCCTTCACCAGTGAAATTATTTCAGCCTTCCTCCTTCATTCATATAGGTGAGTTATGCCTGTAGTAAGCCTCAATAGACAAGAAAACTGAATCTTCTGCTTCAGGACCTAAAACAGTGCCAAATTTAGAATTAGAATATTTCTAATAGGGGTGGATAGGTTGGTGACACATCTTCTGATTCTTGTGTCTTCCTTGTAGTGTCTACTAACAGCTTGTTTTAGAATCACAGGATCATGGAATGGTTCTCTAAGCAACCTGTTCCATTGCCTCACCACTCTCACACTGAAGAATTTCTTCCTTATATCTAACCTAAATCTCCATTGTTTCAGTTTGAACCCATTCCCCCTTGTCTTATCACTACATTCCTTGATGAAGATCAATATTGTCTCTCATTAAGTTTGTTGGTCTTGTCTTGCATCTTTGTGAGGGTGCTGAGGGGCTGGCGCAGGGTGCCCAGAGAAGCTGTGGCTGCCTCATCCCTGGCAGTGTTCAAGGCCAGGTTGGACGAGGCTTGGAGCAGGCTGCTCCAGTGGAAGGTGTCCCTGCCCGTAGCAGAGGGCTGGAACTGGAGAAGTTTTGAGGTTCCTTCCAACACAAACCAGACTGGGATTCTGTGACTATTATCTCCTACAGTTTTGAGACTATGCTATAGCTGTAGTTTATGGTTCATATGGTTCATATCTGCTTATATCTGTTCTCTGACAAAATTCCTGCATCTTGTCATCCTGTATCTTGTTCAAGACACAGTCTACAGACCTGTAAAGATATTTCTGCCTCTATGTTTAAGAGAAAAGTTACTTTGAAAATAGATATGTTAGCTCCATGAGTAAAGACCAGGAGAAAGGACAGACCAGGTTATTGAGGTCTGGTGAGACAGACAAAGGCAGGGAAGGGGGCATTACACACCACAGAACAGCTGTGTGAAGCCTCAAGTTGGTACTCAAGTCATTTCTGATATCCCACTGTGTCATTTATCGTAAGCAAGTCCAGTTGCCATGCTGTGATGAGGTGTATGGAGGCTGTAGAGTTCCCAAAGGTTTGCTGTGTCCTGCTGCCATGTTTTACTCCAACATTATTCGGAAGAGTGGACAATTCATGTTCTGTATTAGACTGCTTTTCATTAACTTGCAAGTCTTTCTCTCCTTTCCAGTTGCTATCTTCTAAATGGATTCCAGCGAATTTCCAGGATCTTTGGACCCCTTGTCCTTACCTGACAAACCACTTATTGGTGATCTTCCTGCTGACATGGAGTTTGGTGAAGATCTCCTGGGCTCCCAAACAGCTTCTACTGAGGAAGTTTCAGTACTTCAGCCCCCTGACTGGGATCAGTCCAAGCAGATGACTGCAGATGGGAACTTGAGCCTTCTAGTGAAAGCAGACAGCCTGTCTGAACTAAGCAAATCAAACAACCTTATTCTAGATAAACCTGCTGTCTTAGATATGCTGGAGAAACCTGATGTCTTGGATGACTCGGATAAAACTGCTGACTTGGTGGAGCTGGATAAATCAGAGGGTCTGGATGCGCTATATAAGCTACATCCTTTCCAGGAAGTGGAGAATAGACCGGCAGACTCCTCTGCCCTCTCTAGGGAAGCCCTTGTTCCAGAAACATGGAAAGAAGGGGGAGATTCACCAAGAAGTGATTCTGGGGATATAAAGGAAGATGGTGCTGCTGCTATTCCTGCACTGTCTGATGACAACACCCCTGAATCACCCCGACAGCCTGTTCCTGACTCTGGGAACCTCAGCAGTGCCCCAGCCATGGAAGAAATCACAGAACAATCCTCAAGTCTGCCAATGGCCCCCTCACAACCCAGTCTCAAACAGACAAAGAAAACAAGGTTGAAGGCACCAAGGAAAAGCTCACCTGTGCAGAGGGAAGGGCCAACAGGGGAATCAGAGGTGGAACTGAGCATGGACAGCAGAACTGCAGCTTTGCCACCTGAGCCCACAGAGGAAAACCAGGCAGAGGAAGGGAATAATAGTGGGAACAGCTCACTTAAAGAAAATAGTGTACTGAAAGCACAGGAAGCCTCAACACCTGCAGGTAGGTCATTATCTCTGCAGAATTTGGCTTCATTTTGCTCAGGAGGTCATCCTGCACATTGCTGAAGCTGGAGTCTGGTTTGTATTTCAACTTTGCCCATTGTCCCCTGTTATGGAAATTGTCAATGCTCCTGATGGGCTAGATTTGGGGAAGGAGTATTGCTTACAGGGAATGATGCTCTGGCAGCTGCTCCCTTGATGCACACAAGCTTTTGCTCTAGCTTTCATAGCTTCAACTTTGTTTTTTGGTGCTTGTGTCAGCTAGGAGTTTCCCTGATAAAGCTGCAGCTGCACATCAGCTTAGCTCATGCTCTTCATCACTGGAGTTCCTTCTTTGCTGGAACTGAGGGTCAACCAGAAGGTGTTTCCAATAGGCAAAGTCCCTCTGCCTAGGCTGGACCTCCTCAGGAGGTGCTCACTCTGGATCAGAAGCAGTTGAAGGCAGCTGTTCAGCATGCCTCTCACTTGCAGGGAGGTCTCCCCCTTAAAGGACTTCTCCCAGGCCATGTGTTTGTATCTCTAGCTATAGATGGCTTAGGAGCTTTCCTGTGTCTCATCACCACCAGAACTGTGCTTCTTAGCCAGGGCTGTCTGAGGCATCATGTGCAGACTGACCCAAAGGGTGGCTGCATTTGAGGAACACCTGTCCCCTTCTGTTAGAGAAAAGCAAGATGTTAGATGCAAACGTCTTTTGTGCTTCTATTCCAGAAGGCCTGTCTGGGAAGCGAAGTGAGCTGCCAACTGAGAAGGTAAGGATAATGCAGTCAAAGTATGTATGCTACAGGAGCATAGAGGGTAGCTGGCATTGTCAGACCCTGTGAGGGACACTGGCTGTCTCGTCACCCCTCTGGGAAGGTGTTTGCATGTCTCCCCTGATGGAGTGATGCCTGTGCACTGCCACTGTCCTGTAATGTGTCTTCAGAGTGTTTCTACTACCTCCAGCTGGAATGTCATTCTCATAAGCCTACTGCCTCCTATCTCCTGTCTTGCCAACTCTGGTCAGGTATCTGTGGAATTACCAGTTTTCAGCCTAGTTACTGGGAAAGCAGATCCCAGAAGCTGGAATTCCACCATGATCTGGGATATTTGTCCATGGTTGTCCTAGCAGATGCTTAGTCTAAATTTTTTTTTAATGTCTCCTAGGAACAGAAAAGAAGTGAACGAGCCAGAAGATCAGAAGCTGCCAGGCCTGAAACTGTGAACTCCTCGGAGAGCAGTGAGTAACTAGGGCTGGACAGTGCCTGTTTTCAGCCCAAGAACAGGGTGCAGGCTCACTGTGGGCAGGTGGCTCATGGTGTGAGTGCAGTGGGAACTCTGGAGCTTCTGTGCAGACCTTCCTCTTTTTCAGAACAGGTACCTTCACCCCATGAGTCTTCATCCTTGGGTACTTGCCTTGCTTTTTCAGGGCACTTATGTTAAACGGAGGGTTGTAATATTTTTACAAACACTAAGTAATAGAGGAAGATGGATTGTTCCCAGGAAATCCATCTTCTGTCTCCTCAGCCAGGAACTTTCTGCCTTTGTTTCTATGGCTGCAGGCTCTCTGAAGGAAGATTACATTTAGGGGATTTTCCTGCAGAAGACCATCTCTGGTTGAGATGTTGAGTGTCACCCTGCTGTTCCATAGTATTTTTATGTTGCTCCTTCATTGCCTGCCTCTGCTGGAAGCTGGTGATCCAGCTGGGTCCCTTTAAGGGCTTGAAGGGTTTCCTGCTGTAAATGTTCACTTTGGACTTCTGCTCAATCTTGGCAAATCCTGATTCCTAGAGAGAAGTCCAGTTTGCTGAAAAACCTCCTGACTCATCTCCAGTTCCAACAGAATACCTTTTAAGGATCCCTTTATCATTCCACCCAGACAGGCACAAAGCATGTAGAGGGACTCCAGAAAGGTGACCCCAGAAAGCCTCAGCATGTGTCTCATGGCGGAGGTTTCTGTCTCAGTTTCTAATGAGGGATTTCTGTGCATCTTTCTCTGCTGCTTTGCAGTTCCGGTCTCTGATGAAGACTCTGATGCCATGGTGGATGATCCCAATGATGAGGATTTTGTTCCTTTTCGTACCCGCCGCTCAACTCGCATGTCTTTACGCACTCAGCTGGCTCAGCGAGCTGCCCGCTCTACTGTCACCAAGATGACTTGTGCCAACTGCCAGACGCCGCTGCAGAAGGGCCAGACTGCCTACCAGCGGAAAGGGCTCCCTCAGCTCTTCTGCTCCAGCTCCTGTCTCACCACCTTTTCCAAAAAACCACCTGGCAAGAAGATATGCACCTTCTGTAAAAAGTATGTGTTCCTTTCCCTCTCCTCAATGCTCCCCTGCTTGTGACCCCGTCCACCTGCCCCACAGCTCTACCTGCCAGTCCCATCCCTGTGACCCTCATGCTTCCCATTCACCCATATCACTCCTGTCCAATGCCAGCTGCTGCCTCATGTCTTCCTTCACACACCATATATCCCATGCTCCCTACACCCTCTTCATGTTACTGCCTTTCCCTGCCTGTCCACACACTCGATGCCCCATATCTCAGCCTCCTCTCGAAACCATCTCCTGCATGCTCCGTCTTCAGGCACCATATCTCTGGCTTGGGACAGCAGGTGCTATGAGACAGTTCTTGCCACCCTTTTGGGACCCCAGGAAGTCCTGTGCATTGCAGTATGCCGTCCTGTACCTTCCTGGCAGAACTGGTGTGCCTCTGCAGTAACACATCCCCTCCATATCCCAGGGAGATCTGGAACACCAAGGACTCTGTGGTTGCCCAGATCGGTTCAGGAGGCTCTTTCCATGAGTTCTGCACCTCTGTCTGCCTCTCCCTCTACGAGGCCCAGCAGCACAGACCAGCACATCAGTCTGCAGATGTATTGGACACCAGCCGCTGCAGTGTCTGCTACAAACCTGGTGAGGTAAATGGATCCCTTGTGCTTCATGTCCTGGATGAAGTGCTTGTGACCTGCAGAACTTGGTCCTGCCTGGGGGCCATCATAGGGCATTTGTTGGGTTTACTCATGGTGTGAGGTCTCAGCACCTGAATTGGCTTGGACTCACTGCCAGGTCCTTCCTTGTTGCTGTGAACCAGCCCTTGTTACAGCAGAAGAAATAAGGCTTCTGCTTCTCCCCATCCTGAAGCTCACTGCTTCCTGCTACTCCGCTTTCTCAGATTGCTCTGCTGACTTTCGGTGATGGAGGTCAGCCTGAGTCCACTTCAGCTTCCATTGTGGTACTTGCCCCAGTTTACGTGTAACAGCCTGTTCTCCCAGGGGACATGGTTGTAGTAGTGCACATGAGTTGGAAGGAGGCATACAGCGGTTTGGGGGAGTGACAGGAATGATGTCTCTGCAGATCCAGCATGAGGTCAGCAATGGGAGCGTGGTTCACCGCATCTGCAGTGATGCCTGCTTCACCAAGTTCCGGGCCACCAAGGGGCTGAAAACCAACTGCTGTGATAACTGTGGACTTTACATCTACAACAAGGGCTTACCACTGGAGTACCTCTTCCACGAAGGCCAGCAAAAACGCTTCTGCGACTCTGCCTGTCTCAACAGTTACAAGAAGGTGAGTGGAGATAGCTGCCTGGGGTCGGGGGTCTCTGTGGGCACACAGCTCTTTTGCTTGGGGTGGCACACGGCACTTCATGCAGTAGCAGGTGAATTGAATCCCCTTGGCCTTTTATTGCTGACAAAACATTTAAGAGATTGCTGTGGAGAAACTTTGAAGCAGGCCAACAGTATTTATTTATTCTGTGTGCAGCCCCTCTTGGACGTGACCATAGGCCAGGCACTCCATAAGCTGGACTGTGCAGTGACACTGGTATACGTAGCTAGTATGGGCTGGCTTCTTTTGGATGTCTCCCCAAAGATGGACATGTTCCTCTGTAGCCTGAGCACTTAGAATCATAGAATTAGCTGTCTTGCTGGGATTGCCAAACTCTGTATTCCTACCAGAGTATTCATGAATTGAGAAGGTGAGGTGCCAAAGTCAGCCTGAACCTGCAGACTATGAGCCTGGCTCTGGCATCAGGTGTACCTGCAGGAGAACTGCCCAGTGGTGGATGTGATAGCGGGGTAGGATATGAGAGTTGGACCTCATTGGCTGTGATGGTGTCCCTGGCAGCTCTGTTCTGCTCTGTGTTTGCAGAAGAACACTCGGGTCTACCCGTGCATGTGGTGCAAGACACTGTGCAAGAACTTTGACATGCTGCCCAACGTGGATCGCAGTGGCAAGATGGGCCTGTTCTGCTCCATTTGCTGCACTACCTCCCACAAAGTGAAGCAGTCAGGCTTGGTTGGTAAGAGCACCTACATACAGGGAACCAGTCACCTGTCCATGCTAGCTCCTTCCTTGGTACCATTTGTTGCTTGTGGATGAGGCTGGAAAGAAGGTATGTTGCTTGCCTGGGAAGGAGTTAAGTGAGAGAAGTGGAGGAGATTTGGAGAGGGAGGAACCTTTGCATGTAGACATCTTAATAGTGAGGGGTAGTATACATTGCTGTTCTTGAGAATGCAGAAAGCAGCTGTAGTGCTGTACTGTGCTGGCATTGCTCTTTCCATTACATGGAGTAACAGGGTGTCCAGGAATGGGTGTGGTCTCTGATGCAATATGCAGCCTGTTTTGTCCAAATTGCTGTAGAGCCAGGGTCACTTCCTTGAAACACTCTGCTTTCCATCCATGTTTAACATTTTTGTCCTAGCAGAATCTGGTACTCTTAGTTTCCTGGTGTTCTTGTCCCTTGGTTTTTGATAATAGCTTGACATACCAAGAATGAGTGAGCAGCTTCCATGCCATCCTCAGAATCCAGTCCCACATCCTGTGCTGCTGCCCTCACAAATGCCTGTCTGTTTCATCAGGTGCCCCTAGACCCTGCAGCTTCTGCAGAAAGAGTTTATCTGAACCCTGCTATTACAACAAGACAGACCGGGTTGTCTACCAGTTCTGCAGCCCCAGCTGCTGGACCAAATTCCAGGTATTGAAATATCCTTCATGCTGGGCTGGGCAATAGAGCTTGTGCCTCCTTTCACACTTAGTAGAGGCTTCAGCTTCCTCAAGCTCCTCAGGGAGGGTCCATAAGAAAGTCTCTGATGGAGTAGAAGAGTTGTAGTTGCCCATAACTCAGTCTTGGCCCTATCTCCCCTCTCTCCATTGGGATAAGGTGGACTGTAATTCACTCCCATCTGTGAGGTTCTGCCCAGTGGGAGTGCAGTGCAGAGTTGTGCTGTGTGAGTGGTTTGGGATGCAATGGCCTTACAAGGACATGAGCAAAAGCGCAGAAGTAATCTAGCAGAGCATGGTGGGCACCTGCTAGTGGGGTGGAAAAAGGCAGAATTGCCCTCTGAGTAAGGTGTCACCAAAGAACACAAGACTTCTAGGATGTGTTGCCTTAAAGTTGACAAGCAGAAGGCCTGGATACCTCATGTTTAATAATCCTCAAGGGCTTGACTAGTGGTTTTCAATCTCCTCAAGTTATGTTTCAGCATATGTGAAATGTTGTGGTATTCAAAGGCAACTGGAAGAATACTAGTTTTGTAGAGTTGTCAAAGAACAAAGCAACAGGCAGGAAGACCTGGGAGACTTAGGTCAGGACATGCTTTGGGCAACTGTGAAAACCTTAGAGAATTCGGAGGTAGGTAGTTACTGACCGTTGCATCATTTGGGTTTGTGAGGTTTTTTTCTTGTGCTTTTTGTGTTGGGTTTTCTTTTTCTGGGTTTTTGGTTGGTGGCTTATTTTTGTTTGTTTGATGTTATCCTTTGCTGCGATCACAAATGGTTTTTGTAGAGTGCCTGTAAAGGTTCTACGCTTGTAGACTTCATAAGACTTAAATTCTAGAATAGTTTGGATTAGAAGAACCTTCAAAGCTCATCCAGTCCAACCGCCCTGCCATGAGCCGGTACATGTTCACCTAGAGCAGGTTGCTCAGAACCACATCCAGCCTGGCCTGGAATGTCTACAGGGATAGGGCATCCACCACTTCTCTGGGCAGCCTGTGCCAGGATTTTACCATCCTCATTGCACAAAATTTCTTCCTTTTATCTAATCTAAATCTTTCCGCTTTTAAATGAAAACCATTACGTCTTGTCCTATTGCAAGAAGTCTTACTAAAAGGTTTGTTCCCATCTTTCTTGTAAGCTCCCTTTAAGTATTGAAAGGCTGCAGTAAGGTCTCCCTGGAGCCTTCTCTTCTCCAGGCTAAGCAACCCCAACACTCTGAGCCTGTCTCCATAGAAGTGCTTCAGCCCTCAGAGCATCTTTGTGGTCCTTCTCTAGACCTGCTCCAACAGGTCCATGTCTTTCCTGTGCTGAGGCCTTCAGAGTTGGAAACAGTACTCCAGGTGGGGTTGCACCAGACCAGAGTAAAAGGGCAGAATTACCTTCCTCAACCTGCTGGCCACGCTCCTTTGGATACAGCCCAGGATGTGATTCGTTTCTGGGCTGCAAGCACACATTGTCAGCTTATGTCCAGCTTTTCATCCACCAGTACCCCAAAGTCCTTGGCAGGGCTGCTCTCAATCCCTTCATCCTCCAGCCTGTATTAATACTGGGGTGGCCCTGACCCACGTGCAAGACCCTGCACTAGCCCTTATTGAACCTCATGAGGTTCACATGGGCCTGCTTCTTGAGCTTGTCTCAGTCCCTCTGGATCCCATCCCTTCCCTTCAGCATGTCAACAGCACCACACAGCTCGGTGTCAGAGGCAGACTTGTGAGGGTGCTCGTTTCCACTGTCTACGTCATTGATGAAGATGTTAAATAATACTGGCCTCAATACGAGCCCCTGAGGGGCATCACTCATCACTAATCTCCATCTGGACATTGAGCCATTGGCCACCACCCTCTGGATGAGACCATGCAACCAATTCCTCGTCCACCGAATAGTCCATCCATGGAATCCACATCACTTCCATTTGGAGAGAAGGATGTTGTGGGGGACTGTGTCAAAGGCCTTACAGAAGTCCAGACAGATGACATCCATAGCTCTTCCCTTGTCCACTGATGCAGTCCCTCCATCATAGAAGGCCACTAGGTTGGTCGGGCAAGACTTGCTCTTGGTAAAGCCATGTTGTCTCATCCTCCGCATGCCTTAGCATAGCTCCTAGGAAGACCTGTTCCATGAGCTTGCCAGGCACAGAGGTGAGGCTGACGGGTTGGTTGTTCTGAGGGTCCTCCTTCCTACCCTTCTTAAAAATGGTTGCAATGTTTCCCCTTTTCCAGTCACCAGAGACTTCACTTAATTCATGTAAGTTGAATTTATTGCCACGTAAAGTCGGGTTTGTAACCTATGAGTAAACCCGTGCCTAACCTGGATTTGGAGCTGTCTTGCTGGCAGATCTCAGAACACGCTTGTGTCAGGAAAACCACTGACAAGAGTGTTTCAAGATGGCTTCTTGGGGATTGGTATTAAGCCCAAGGAGTTGAACATCTTCATCAATCATCTGGCAATAAAGTCAAAGTAAGCATGATAAAATTTTGCAGATGAAACAAAAACCGATGAAGTATTAACTCCTGCTGAGGTCAGGGCAGTCATAGAAAGGAAAGCAATTGGACTGCCTGACAAGAATGATTCCTCCTAATGCGTGCTTGAACACAGCATTGTTTTACTGCAAGATCCTGTATCAGCCTTACTCAGGTGGTATGGGGATGTGAGTTCTGGGAAAGGAAAGATTTTACAAAGGCCCTGGGAGTACAGCAGATAAGCCATTCAGTGTGAATATCTCAGTTTACAACCACACAGAGAAGGATTAATTAAGTTATTGCAAGTACAAGCAGAGGAACAGAGAGTTAAAATCCGGGGGCTAGGGAGCAAAAGAGCTACCTAGAATGTTGCACAGATAGGGAGGATGTTCATGGGATGTCCAATTGATTTTCAATATTGAAGAAAAAATTGAAGTATGCTAAAAAAAAGACAGAAAAACTACATTTGGGCTTGAAAAACGCATGTACTGAGGCACTCACAGAGCACCTTATCTGAGGTTATCAGAAAGAAAATCTGGAAGATGACTTTATTAATAAATGTGTCCTTGTGGACAAGACACCGAGTGCTAAATGGCTGTTTAATCTAGCAGAGAAAGGCGGGATGAGAACGTCTGCTTGAATTCTGAAGTTCCATTACCTTGAAAATAGAAAGTAGGCCCCTATGTTTCAAAATCTTATAGAGGAATTCTCAGAAGAGGTAGTGGATCACCCATCTCTTAATATGTTTAAATCCAGAGGGATGGCAGCTTGAAAGCTTGCCTTCCTGAGAAGAGCTGGACCCAGTACACTGGAAGAAAAGTGAAATTGCTCAAGAATCTGCTTGCCAGGAGCTTGAAACTTGATGTGATGGACTAACTGTGAGTCACTGACAGTGGCCCCAGGCGCAGGGCTGAGCAGGGGCAGGTGGACTGCTGCGAGTGGTGGAGGAGGCAGGAGATGGTGGCAGTGCGAAGCGGGTGCTTGCTGCCCTCTGCATGTGTCTCTCTCCATGAGCTGTCTCTGTCTCCTGCAGCGCACCAGCCCGGAAGGTGGGATCCACCTCAACTGCCATTACTGCCACAATCTTTTCAGTGGGAAGCCGGAGATCCTAGACTGGCAGGTGAGGACTTTTCCCCAAGGGGATGTTGAGGTGGAGGCCAACCCCTCTTCCTTCCTCTTGCTGCTCAAAGCAGAGCTCCTTCTGTGCCAGTGCTCTGAAGGCCTTAGCTGCAGAAATGTGCCCGGAGACTGCGCGTCAAATGCTGTGCTGCTGATGTTCAGCAGGATGTCGGAAGGGCAGGAGGAGACCTCTTCTGCCAAACTCTGTGCCAGGAGAGCTGGGGACTTGGCTCAACCTGTAGTCTGGCTCTTGCTTCCCCAAGAAGCGTGGGGACCTCCTGCCAAGCCTGGCTGACCAGGTGGTGGTCTCTTTGGCAGGACAAGGTGTATCAGTTCTGTTGCAAGGACTGCTGTGAGGACTTCAAGCGGCTGCATGGGGTGGTGTCTCAGTGTGAGCACTGCAAGCAGGAGAAGCTGCTGCATGAGAAGATCCGCTTCTCTGGAGTGGAGAAGAACTTCTGCAGCGAAGGTACTTGGGGAAGGCACAGGAGAGGCAGAGCTCCCATGCCAGCCCATGCTGGGGGAGGAGAAGAGAGCATGGAGAGGAACAGAGGGGAGACTGTCTTAGCTAGGCCCTGGGGCAAGAGCCTTGCCGTGCAGTGAAGGGAGGACTGTCGTGGGGATGGCTTGCTGTCCAGCCAGGCCCTAGGGCAAGATCTTTACCGTTCATTGTGTCCTTGGGGAGGGCTTTCTCACAGCTTTTCTCTCTCTGGGGGCTGGGGAGACAGCAGGTGGCAGCTCCGCTCCTCCTGTCATCATGCACTTCTACTCTTGCGTCTGGGCTGGCCTGACCTGGCCTTGCCCTGCCTGCTGGGTTCCTGCACACAGGAGGTTGGAGTCAGACTCTTCCTAGAAGCATGGAGGTGAGAGATGGCAAGTCCCCATGAGGTCCCATCTTATCCCAGCCCCAGGGGCCAGTGCTGGATTGTTCCCTGCAGTGTGTTGCGTGTGCTCTGTTGTCTCCGCAGACCTGGATTCTGGTCATGTTTGGGTCAGGGAGGCCCCCCAGTTCATCCTGGGAAGGTTTCACTCCTATTGTTTCTCCGCAGGGTGTGTGCTTCTTTACAAACAGGATTTCACCAAGAACCTGGGCCTGTGCTGCATCACGTGCACCTACTGTTCTCAGACCTGCCAGCGGGCGGTCACCGAGCAGCTGGAGGGCAGTACCTGGGACTTCTGTAGTGAAGACTGCAAAAGCAAATACTTGCTCTGGTACTTCAAGGTCAGTATTGGCACTGGCAGCTTGTGCTAAGTGCTGTGGTGGGCACAGCACCCAGATATGTGGGCATTGCACTGAGGAAGTTCGCACTGCTGGAGTCTGGCTGGCACTGCTGCGGAGAACCTGGCACTGCTGGAGTCCTGCCTGGCAATGACGGGACACTGCTACGGGGAAGCTCACGTAGCTGGAGTCCCCAGCTGATCCTGCCAGAGCACTGCACTGAGGAAGCTCACAGTGCTGGATCCGCGGCTAGTGCTGCTGTGAGAAGTTCGCACCGCTGGAGGCCCTGGCTGGCACTGGCAGGGCACTGCTGTGGGGAAGCTCACAGCGCCTTGCTATGTGCACCTTTCACCGGAGAGTTGTGTTGCACTCGGAGGGGGTGTGGTTAGTTACTCGTTGTTTCTCTCCTGCTGATGCGGGCTTTAGGCAGCTCGGTGCCATGCCTGCAAGCGTCAGGGGAAGCTGCTGGAAACCATCCACTGGCGGGGGCAAATCAAACACTTCTGCAACCAGCAGTGTCTGCTGCGATTTTACAACCAACAGAACCAGCCCAACCTGGACACGCAGAAGGGGCCCGAGAGCCTGCTGAACAGTGAGTAGGAGGGAGGGAGGGGACCTGCATAGCTCAGTCCAAGAGACACAGGGAAGACTGAACAGCAAGGGGTGGAAGCTTCCTGCCCAGGACTGGATGAGACGCTAGGGAACAATCCTGCACTGGCCCTTGGGGGGGGAAAAGGACGGAGTGGGACCTAATGGGGCTTCTCCATCTCTAACGTCTATGGTTCTATGACACACAGGGCCCAGACGGGAGGAGCCGGTGCCAGCGTGCTGCCTGTAGCTCACACTCTTAGCGAGGATACTCAGGGATTTAACATCCTCATGTTGCCAGCGGAGAACTCGATTTACAGGGTTAGGGGACAGCGTGGTTTGGCATGATAATCCACCTGCAGCCCCACACCACCTCCGAGCTGTGACCTCAGATCTCATAAACTAATCAGGATTGGGCCAGGTCAGTGCTTGGATGGGAAACATTCAAGGAAAAAGCAGGGTGCTGCAGGAAGTGGTGCTGGTGATGCTGTAGGTGGGCTCTCCTCAGACAGAGCTGAACCTAGAACGATCTTGAGGGAGCGCTGAGCTGCTGGAAGCACTCTGTCTTGTGATGTTAGATTGGAGTCCTACCACTTACCCAAAGATCGCTGCAGCTTTGGGGAGTTGCCAACCCCGTGTCCCGGATAACCCCATTCTGCATCTGTGGAGTTCCAGCTGGAGAGGAGATTTTAACTGCCTGTTGCCCCATTTCCTATCATTAACTTGAGCCAGTTGCTTATGGAAGATTGCAAAGTGCTTTGGGGTCCCTCAGGATGGAAGGTGCTCGTAGTGACAGTGACAAGACATCGCTTGGCCCTTGGACACTTGTGTAGTCTCATTCTGCTTGGTCTTTTGTAGGCCACGATCTTCTAGATAATCTGTGTGATCTTGTTAAAGTACCTGCAGCTTATGGTGGGACTCACTTTGGTGCGTCAAGCTTCAATGGATACCTGCATCACAGGCTTAGGGCTTTGCCGCCCTCTCTAGCAGCAAAAGGCATGAGATGTAAAACCTTGACTGGGGTGCACCAAGGAGGGGAAACCAAGACAATCTTCCAGCAGGAGACCTCATCCTCCATCTCTAGGCTCTTCCTGGTTCTTCTTCTGACAGCATTGGACTGAATGCAAGATGGGGAAAGCCCTGGATGTCAGTGCTGCTTAGTCAGCAAAGCAGAGCTGCTCTGCCAGAAGCAGCAGGTTCCCCCAGCAAGGGGACTCCCAACCTGCCTTCCAAAGAGCCACCCTCCATAAAAGGCTACATGAGGCAACGGCTCAAGTGGCAGCACGCTGGAGTGACCTGGATAAGGAACTGTTGGTTTCTACTTTCTGCTGGCACAGGGGTGCCCAGGGGGAGTCTGCTTGATGGGAAACAGACTGTCCTGCTGCCCAGGGGAGGAAGAGGTGTTAAACTTGCTGGCTCCAGTAGCTCATCAAGTGATTCCACAGCCCTAGCCATGCTGTTCCATTTGCCCGCTCCTTTCAAGGCATCTCGCTTGTGAGGGACTAGTAACACTGCTTTTGGGACATAGGCACAGAGAGCAAGCTCTGCCTGCAGAGGGAAGCATGTTTCACGCCATTTCTCCTTGGAGCCATGGACCACAAACTAAGAAGTACCTTCACCACCACCCTCTGAGCCACGTCTCTGCCGCTTCTCTGCAGGTCCCCAAGAACTTTGCTTTTCGGCATGTGGGGCACCACCCTTCACCATGCCACAGCTGCCTCTCCATGCACCCTGTGAGGCACAGGGCTTTGAGGGCAGCCAAGGAAAAGCTTGTCAGCAGTGGTGAACACTCAGCTGAGCTGAGATGATCTGCCCCAGCAGCTGCCATGCTTGGTGAATGACACTGGTGGCACTGGATCCTCTGTATGTCCTGGCACACTCATTCCTTGCCAGTTGTGGGATAGCTGTGGACACCTTTGTCCCAGAACTGTGCCATACTGCTAAGCTTGAGGAAGGGTGATGGAGCCAGGGCCTGCCATGTGCTTACACAAAGAGTTTTCCAGCCCAGAATGCTGTGTGTGGGATTTTGGGAGGAGCAGCTTGTCAGTGCATGGTGAAGAATAGCTTCTGCCTGGTCCAGCCGGGGTCTCCTGTGGACCTGGCACCTGTGTTGCCAGCTCACAAGGGACTGGATTTCAGGCCCGTCTTGAGCAGAGCTGCTGACTACTTGCTTCTTCTCCTGCAGCCAGTGGTTGCCTAAAACTATTAATTCCTGTGACCCAGTGGCTGCTGCCACCCTAGTGATCTTGGGAGTGCTTGCTGACAATAAAAGTGGCCATTCCTTTGGTGGGAACAGTCTGTGTGGTGAGGGATTGAGGAGCTTCTGCCACAGAACTGTGCCCAGAGACTTCCAAGGGGAGCTGGCTCTGCACGGTGCCATCCAGCTGGAGAGAACAGAGGGTCAGAAGTCATGATTGGTGCAGGCAATGCAGCTCCTTTGCAGCTCCTGGCTGGTGCTGAGATGAGAGCAAAGAACAGACTGGAGCTTTCCTGGAAGCCTAAACATGTAGCACATAGAGCTTTGTGGCAGGAGGATTTTGTTTCCCTTAGCTCTGAGTCATTGGTCTGTGGGGCAATCAACTTTGCTTTTGATTCTGCTGTGGCAGAAACTCTGCTCGTTTTCCATAGCTTGTCTTTTCTCATTCAAGCCATTGATGTCTCCCACCTAGACCTGCTGTCTGTCCACTTTGGGCTGGTGAGGGTTTGTTCTTGGACCCATTGAGACTGTTGCAGATCCTATGACTGAATGCTCAGCTGCAGGCTAAGGAGCTTCCTCCAAATGGAACTTGCCCATCACCATGTGGTGGTCAACAAATGAAGCCTTCTGGGCCTCCAATTTTTCCTTGGAACAGAGGAAAGCTGCACAGTGCAAATGTCCATTGGGTCTTCTCTGGAGAGCCTATCTGTGTAGGAGGTGCAAGTGGACCTGCCACTCCCTTTGGGTGCTGAGACCTGCCGTTTTCCTTGCAAGTTTCTGCTTCATGCATGGCCCATGGTTAGTCAATGCTGTAGAAGGCAGTTCTTTTTCCCAGCCACATGGGTAACCAGGGCTCACTGGAGACTTGGATGAAGGTGCTCTTTTAGGTCATCAGCCTTTGAGATGGGTGCAGGTTCTTTGCAGCGCAAATGAGCTGGAATTATCATCCAAGCCAGGATGATACTGTCACCACCTGAGACTAGTGTCCACCACATGTGCCTCTTCCCTGCAGGTGATCCCCTCTTTCCTAGGGGAAATCCATTGCATCCCTTGGGCTGGGGCAAAGCTGTCTCTGCTTTCTGGGATATCTCTTAGCGCTACTGCTAGCTCTGTCACCTTCTTCCTAGGGATCTCGAAGCACTTTGCCAAGATCTTTGTAGCAGGGAAATGGAGGCACAGGGAGGGGCCATGGCTCGGTACAGCAAGCCAGTAGGCAGAGCTGGGAGTAGAGCCCTGGATTCCCTCTACAAGGGGCTGGGATTTCTCCTGACCTGCTGTGATTGGGATTGGGTGGACTATAAGGGAGCACAAAATGACATGGGAATAATAATTTGATTTTGTAGGTGTAGTGTCTTCTGAGCTGCTGGGACTAGAAATTGTGGAAACTTTAACTGTTCCTGGAGCGGCCAGGAGCAGTTTCTGGGGAGCTTGTCCCTGTGCTCTGGCTGCTGCCACCTTCAGTCCCAGCATTGGGACCTCTTGGCCCAGGAGCTCTTGAACTTAGAGCTGTTGCTTTCTCTTACAGGTCAGACTTCAGAGCCAAAGCCACCTGCTCCTTCCCCACAGAAGGCAGAGACTAACACGGTAAGGCACATTGGAGGTAGGAGTTTACAAAATAGCACAAAGGGGCTGTCCCCAAAGAGAGGGCAGATCTGCCATTGCTCAGGGAGATTTCATTCCTCTGCCGCCAGTGCATTCTAAGATGGCTGAGTAGTGGGAGCTGGTAAGAGCTGCTGGGGAGGACAGCATCAGTGTATCTCCTGCAAGGAGGAAGAATAACCATTCCCTGGGAATTGATGATAGGTTCCCAGTCAGCCTGCCACTGTGCTCCCCTGTGCCTGGGGGCAGTCACTGTCCCACCAGTGCCAGGCTCTCTGCTAGCAGCTGCAGAGGTGCAGTACAGGCTCGCTGTAGTAGCAGCTTGGCAGTCCTTTTCCAGGTCTGTGTGTCTAGGGCACTGCCACACTCCAGGAGGTGCTTTGGGAGTCCTTCCAGCTGTACCTGTGGTGGGGAAGAGGTGGTGCTGCCTCAGGTGGACACCAACCTCCTGCTTTCTGCGTTTCCTCAGCTCTCAGCGAAGGCCTCCTCAGCCCAGATGTCTCCAGCTGCACCACCCCCCCCTGCCCCTGTGCTCCCAGCCACCCCTCGGAAAAACAAAGCTGCCATGTGTAAGCCACTGATGCAGAACCGGGGCGTTTCCTGCAAGATAGAAATGAAGTCCAAAGGATGTCAAACAGGTAGGAAAACAAGACATAATGACAGGATTACAGGAGCTTTTTGAAAAGGCCAATGCCACATCCCTGCTCCAGAATAAATGTGAATCCAGCTTGGAATGCTGTGCAGAGTGGCTGGATTGTTGGCACCATGCTGAAGAGTCTCAGGACACTGCAGGGCACACGCAGCAGGGCTGGAGGTAGGGAGCCCATTTCCATCAGCAGCAAAAGGAGAGACACAGAGAGCACTGCAGCATGATCCCACCTCTTGTGGGATAATTCTTCCTCTGGAGATTGTCAGCTTGCCTGAGGGGCTATCTGCTTAACAGGTTCCACTGTGTAGCTCCTGTTGGGCATGTATGTGTGGTCTCCAGAATCTCTTTTATAAGAACAAGTAGTGGTAGGAGAAGGGGGAATGGCTTTAACCTGCCAGAGGGGAGATTGAGATGAGCTCTTAGGCAGAAGCTCTTCCCGGTGAGGTGCTGGCACAGGGTGCCCAGAGAAGCTGTGGCTGCCCCATCCCTGGCAGTGTTCAAGGCCAGGCTGGATGGGGCAACCTGCTCTAGTGGAAGGTATCCCTGCCCATGGCAGGGGGTTGGAACTGGGTGAGCTTTAAGGTCCCTTCCAACACAAACCAGTCTGGAATTCTGTGATATGATATGCAAGGTAACTCTCAGTAGGACCACATAAGAGCAGGGCTTGCACCTCTGCCAAGCTTTTCTCATTGCAGGGCTGTTTGGCTTGCTGCTGGTCCAGCTCTGCCCATGAGTCATAAAAGCTGATGACTAGAAGGGCTTGATGCTGGATGGCTGGGGTATGGCAGTGCACAGCAGGGCTGGGTGGAGGAGCTGCTGGGAGCAAGCTCACTGATGTACTTTTGCTCTTATCAGAGGCTGACTGGAAGCCCCAGGTGATTGTGTTGCCAATCCCTGTCCCGATCTTCGTGCCTGTGCCTATGCATATGTACTGCCAGAAAGTACCTGTGCCTTTCTCCATGCCTGTCCCGGTAAGCGGCACACTCCATCTGCTCATGCTCCCTTACTGTCTTGATCCTGCCTTGCTTTTGTGTCCATCCTCTTCTCCTGCCTCTGCTTTTGGACTAGTTGGCTGAGTGTCAGTTTTCTGCCTGGTGTGCTGCTGCTGACAGGTACCTGTGCCAATGTTCCTGCCCACCACGCTGGAGAGCACAGATAAGATTGTGGAGACTATTGAGGAGCTGAAGGTGAAGATCCCCTCCAATCCCCTGGAGGCTGACATCCTGGCCATGGCTGAAATGATTGCAGAGGCTGAGGAACTGGACAAGGCCTCCTCGGACCTGTGTGGTAGGTTTCTGCCATGATTTGATCTGGCCCAACATCTGGGATGATGTGGGGTTTGCCAGCTCGTGGAGCTAGATAATCTGCCTGGACTGCAGCTCTCCCAAAGCTTTCCAAAGCCTTTGAAAAGGCAACAGGAAAGAGCAAGTCCTGAACTTCTGCTGAGTAGGTAACAGGAAGGAAAAGCTGCAGCAGGGAGTGGTGTCTGCCACTGTCCCTTTTGGGGATGCCAGTCTTGTGGCACATGTGCAGCACTGTTTATTCAGGTGGCTGTTCAGGCTCTTGCCTAAAGCAGCTTCACAGCCAGAAGACCAGCAGTCGTGACCTCACTGGTCTTTTTACTTGGGGGCTCCATTCCTCAAGCACCAGTGACTAGGGCTGTGGCAGGGAAGAATGTCATATGCCTTGCTGTCCAGGGAAAGCTGGGCAGTGCAGATGTCATGGACCTGCTGTGCTGCCGGGAGCCTGACTTCATTTCCCAGCTGTCACAGGGAAAACAGACAAAGGACTTTCTTGAAAGTTGGGTTTATGATCTGCTTTTGCATTGCAGACCTGGTGAGTAACCAAAGTGCAGAGGGTCTCCTGGAGGACTGTGATCTGTTTGGACCAGCACGGGACGATGTGTTGGCTATGGCTGTCAAGATGGCAAATGTTCTCGATGAGCCGGGCCAGGACCTGGAGGCTGACTTCCCTAAGAGTAAGCACTGGGTGAAGCAGGCATGTAGGGCTGCTCATGCTGCAGCAGGGTCCTCCCACTGCCGTTGGCTGACCATTGCCAGCAGCATTAAGAGCTGTGTGAACTTGCCTCCCTATCCCCTCTGACTGAGCAGGATTGAGGCCAGGAACTGAGAGTTCTTGCAGATGACTGCTTGCAGCAGGGGTGAGGAGATCAACACTTTTGAAGGAGTGTGTGTTTGCCTAGACTAACTGACCCGTTGCGATCATAGGTCTGCAGAGAAGGGGGAATGAGAAGCTGTTTTAACAGCCCTAAGACCAGAATAGCGGCACTGATATGCTTATGGATGATGTTTTCAGAGGATCCAGCAAGGCAAGAGAGAGACCTGGACAGGACATGACATCCTGTGAGACAGCAGAATTGCTGTGTGTCCATTAGCAGGCAGAACATGGAAGAAGAGGCAGGTACTTGCAGGAGCACAGCAGTGCTGAGGCATGCTAGCAGCAAAAGACAGGGAATTGGGGTGCCTGTGCCATGCTGGCCTGGCACAAGAGCATGAGGAATGTTTCTCAGGTTTAAAATATGAACAAGCAAAAAAAGCTGTCAGACGGAAGACTGTGGAGCACTGGTTAGTCTAAGAAAGCTTAGCAGCATCTGACAGAGCTATATTTCCTTTGTTGGACTGTGGCTAAAAGTTCATGCCAGGCAGAGGTGGAGGGTGTGAAGTGTTGGGCTGCATGTTCCCTCTTCATCTTGCTATAAGAACCAGGCCAGTGCAGGGGACAGGGTGAGAAGTCTCAGCTGAGCCCTTCTGCCTGTGCTTACTTTCAGACCCTCTAGAGATCAACCCCAGCGTGGACTTTCTATTCGACTGTGGACTGGTGGGACCAGATGATGTGTCCACAGAGCAAGATCTGCCTCGTGCTGTCCGAAAGGTGAGCTTTCAATGGCTATTGCCTGCTTAATGCTCTCTGGGCTTGGAGTAGGAGCTCCTCTGTGGGATACTCCATCCCTGGCAGTGTTCAAGGCCAGGTTGGACAGATTCTTGGGTGACATGGTCTAGTGTGAGGCATCCCTGCCCATGGCAGGGAGTTGGAACTGGGTGATCTTAAGGTCCTTTCCAGCCCAAACTATTCTATTGTTCTGTGTACGAGGTGAAGTGTACCAGAGGCTTCGGTGTGCTGGGAAGGTTGTGCCCTCTCCTTTTAGGGCATGCCTGGTCTGTAGGCCACTCATGGAATGAAAATACTTGCCTGTCACTTCAGAGGAGCTTTGAATCCCACAGGTCATGTGAGAGCTGGCCTCTTTCCTTGCCTGTGGTCCTCATAACTAATGGGCCTTGTTGGCAAGGATGCTTGCTGGCATGCGCACAGGTACAGTGGGGAGGGAGCTGGCAGTCAGCAGGTCTGAGGGGTGGCCAGGACTCCTGCATCTGTCCTGGGTAGGTGCCCAGTCTCACAGTACACCTCTCTGCAGGGGCAGAAGCGTCTGGTGCTCTCTGAAAGCTGTTCCCGGGACTCAATGAGCAGCCAGCCCAGCTGCACAGTGTTGAACTACTCGTACGGTGTGAACGCCTGGAAGTCCTGGGTGCAAGCGAAGTATGCGGGAGGAGAGACGAGCAAGGGAGAGGAGCTACGCTTTGGGCGTAAGTGCCCTGTCTGGGTGGAGTTGAGTGGCAGAAACCTCCCAGGAGCTGCCCTTGCAGGCTGTTGCCTGAGGCTGCTGTGTTTGTCTCCTCAGCCAAGCCTATGAGAATCAAGGAAGATATCTTGGCCTGCACAGCAGCTGAGCTCAACTACGGCCTGGCCCAGTTTGTCAAGGAGATAACACGGCCCAATGGGGAGCGCTACGAACCAGACAGCATCTATTACCTCTGCCTTGGCATTCAGCAGGTGAGGGAGGGCTTGCTGCCTCAAGTCCTCCACAGCCAGACCTGGGGGTCAGATCTAGTGTGGGGTACCTTGTACCCTTTATTCTGCCTTCTGGGGACCAAGAGAGGCTCACTGAATGTTCCTTCAGTGCCTTGTCCCAGCGCAGCAGCCTGCCTCATTCAGTCTTTGTTCCCAAGCCCAGGAGTAGGGTGGGAGCTATTCCCCAGCTCCGCACATCCCTGAGGAGGGCTGGGAGATCTCCCCAAGCTCAGTCACTTCTTCAGCACCAAGCCTGCTGTGTCATGCCCCAGGGTTTTCCTCGCAGCTCTCAAAAGCAGCTGGTTTTAGGACTCTGCCCTGCAGCTCTGGTTTTACAAGGAGGGGTGCTCTTTGTGTGGGCTCTGGGCTCTCTGGCATGGGTTGGCGTTCCAGGTGCTACCATGTCTCTCTTGACTGTGTGTTCTGTCCTTTTTAGTACCTGCTCGAGAACAATCGTATGGTGAATATATTTACAGACCTTTACTACCTGACCTTCGTGCAGGAGCTGAACAAGTCGCTGAGTGGCTGGCAACCCACAATCTTACCAAATAGTATGTGTCTCCAGAGTACCTTCAGTCACCACATGTACCCAGTTTTTGCTTCTAGCCTTGGATCTAATTGTGCTCCCTCAGCCTCAATCCTCTTCCTTGGTAAAGGCAGCACAGTCTCACTGTGTCTTGGGGTCATACTGACCCATAGTAATGGCAGAGCTGGCCTTGTTTATGCTTCAGTAGTTTTTTGTGCCCAGAGTCAGGGTAGCTGGGAGCAGAGCATGGCTGCTTTGTGTCCTGGGACAGTTTGAATCTTTACAACACTTTATAATACTGTCTCTGCCCTTTGGCAAAGAGGATACCAAGCCTGGAGGCATCCGGGCACATGTATTTGTGTTCCCAACACATGGGCGAGCCCTGCACACTGTACTACGTGTTGACCAGGGTTGCTGTGCTGCTGCCTTGTGAGCAAACTAACTTAGAGCATTGACAGAGGCTTTTCATGATGCTGTAATCTGTGCTGCCTTCCCTGTTCTGTTTTGGCAGTGGTTAGTTCACAGGTCTAGACTCTGCATATTGGTTGTCCTGGGCAGAGGCATTTGGCTCCAGACCTGTGTGTCTAAGCAGGAGCTGGCAATGTCTATCCTGCCTGCTGCTTTTCATTCATCTTGTGCTGAGTGTGGTGGAGCACTGGCCTGGAAGACATTTATGGCCATCTGTAGGAATGAGTACTTAGATTGATTTGGGTTCTGGCCTGTAGTTTGGCTGTGCTCTGAGGTAGCTTGTGGCTGGCCGGAGCCAGCATCTAGCTCTGCTGATGGCTCTGGAGTACTTCTTGGAAAAGGGGGTGTTGTGAAGCATCAGTCTTTTGCAGTGAGCTTGCCTCAGCAGGATGAAGGGATTGCCGCAAAAGCACTGTTGATGTGACCTGGTTCTTCCTCTGTGTGTTGCAGACACAGTTTTCTCACGTGTTGAGGAGGAGCACCTCTGGGAGTGCAAGCAGCTGGGTGTTTACTCACCCTTTGTGCTCCTCAACACCCTCATGTTCTTCAACACCAAGTTCTTTGGGCTGCAGACAGCAGAGGAGCACATGCAGCTGTCCTTCACCAATGTGGTGCGCCAGTCCCGCAAGTGCACCACGGCACGTGGCATGTCAAAGGTGGTGAGCATCCGCTACTATGCTCCTGCCAAGCAGAAGAAGGGCCGAGGTAGGGTCTGACAGAGCATCTCTGTGCCCCTCTCCCTGCCTCCCCTGTCAGGTCCCAGCCATGATCCTGCTCTCTCCCCCTCTGCAGATGGTAGCTCTGGAAAGCGGAAACGTGAAGAGGAGGTACCGATGCTGGAGCAGCGGGAGAACAGGATGAACCCGCTTCGATGCCCAGTCAAGTTCTATGAGTTTTACCTCTCCAAATGGTGAGGCTTTCTCTGGAAAAAATGGCATGTGCCATTTTAAGGCTACCTCAGTTTTGGTGGGACCCTGTGGAGTGGCTGCTGCTCCCCAAACATTTGTACTTGAGTGTGAAGCCTTGCCCAGGGTCTGCACTGCTTGTATAGACCATGGTTGAGAGAATGCTTCTCTCTGTCCCCTTCCACTACTTTCCTCTCTCCAGCCAGGCAGCAGTGTGCAGTATGAGTACTCCTGCAGTATGAGCTTGGCTGCTTAGGGGCTTTGGTCCTGAGCAAGGAGCTGCAAACAGTTTGTGTCCTCATCTTGCCAAAGGATGAGAGGCTGTGACAAGCCATGAGCTCCACCTTGATAGCCTTGAGGGCAGGCCAGGCTTTCCCAGGACTCACCTCACTCTCTCTCTACAGTCCCGAGAGTCTGCGGACCCGCAACGATGTCTTCTACCTGCAGCCCGAACGGTCCTGCATCGCAGAGTCCCCACTCTGGTACTCGGTCATCCCCATGGACCGGAGCATGCTGGAGAGCATGCTGAACCGCATCTTGGTCGTGAGGGAGATCTATGAAGAGCACAGTCGTCTCAGCGGTCTGGAGGATGACATGGACTAAGAGTGAGGTGCTGCCGGGCTGGCTATGCCCCAGCCCTGGATGCCTCATGTCTCTGCCTCCTGCTACAAGCTGGGGGCTATGCAGTGTGTGAGGGAATGGTGCTGCAGCAGTGCTGTCCCTTCATCGTTACCGGACTTAGACATCCCATCCTGCTCATCACAGGCCTCTCCTCTGTACGTGGCCCCCATGCTCAGTTCTGCCCCCTCTCCTGGCTGCTGGGTGAGCGTCTTCCCCAGGGCCAGCCCCCATAGCACAGGGGGACAGAGCCCCTGGGGCAGCTTCCCTTGCCAAGCCATGTCCTCCCCTACCCAGAGCCCTGACACTACTCCCTCTGAACTGCACAATATTGAAGAGCGTTGTCTGGGACCAGTGGCCCTGAGGTTTTCAGTTCCCCCCTTCCTTTCACCTCCCCTGAGGAGGCTTCAGGTGCCACAGCAGGAAGGGTAGCTCTGCTGCTGCAGCAGAAGGTGGTTTTGAGCCAGTGGGGAGGGACCCCTGGCATCCTGAGAGCTGCTGTGTCAGAGAAAGGGCTTGTTCCCGGGTTGGGAGAGGTTCCTGTGCTGAAACATGAGGGCAGACCCCTGGCCTCACTGAGGGGACACCTCCTGTGTACACCACTGGGCCACCTGCCTCAGTTTTGTTAATGTTTTCTGAGTTGATGGAAGATTGATGGAGATGGGTCTGTGCCATCGCTGCTCCCCTTTCCCCACTGTCCCGTCTCCTGGCCTAACCTCTCTTCCCCGGTGCAAGGTGCCATCTGTGGGTGCTTCTGCTGCCTCTGTGGGCTCAGGCAGCCGTTGGCAGAAGGAGCGCTGCCTTGCCTGTGCCCGCCCTCCCGCAGCAGCAGGGTACCCGAGCCTGGCCCCGGCTGTGCTGCTGCCTCCTGCCCCTCCTTGTGTTTTGGTCGGTTTTCTTCAGCTGTACATGGGTCTCCTATTGAGCCTGTATATATTGTTCTGATCCCTGGCCCAGGGCCATCTGTTCTCTGTTTCCATGTGGAGAGTGAGCCACTCACCGGTCTTGTTGTAGTGATGCCAGGGCAGTAGGACTAACCCTGTGTCTCTGGAAACCATTCATTTCAAATAAAGATGCAGAAAACTTTTGGCAGCCCCTGCTTCCCCTCGCCAGACAGGGTGGGCACTTCAGGAGAGCGGGGCTAGTGTCCCACTGCTGCTGTGCACCTTGCTCCTGTCCAGCCCTGCCTGCACTTCCTACCTTTTCTGGCTACTGGTATGCTGGCAGCTCAGATGTGCTGGGATGGCTCCTGACCCTGTACCTTGCCCATAGGGCTGCAGTGGCCCTGCCATGGCCATGCAGCCTGTCCACGGGATGGACCAGTTGGAGAGCGATGCCGTAGTGACTGTGGGCAGAGCAGGAGGCGAGTGACATGCAGTAGGTGTTTTATTTGCTTCCCCTGGGTTGACAGGCCCCAGCCCAGCCCTGCTCTCAGCGCCCCTGCTCCTAGGAGCACAGGCTGTGGCTGAGCCGTGTTCACGGAGCCCCTCTCATGCTGGCTGTGAGGTTCATGCCACAAACCTGGCAAGGCCCAGAGACAGAGCCACCACTGTGGCCACCCATGCACTGCCCATCCCAGAGCATCCTATCAGGCCCCGTTCACACTGCCAAGTCTGCCCCTCGCACCTTCCTGTGGGACCCGCTGGCCACCCCTAGCCATGCACCCGCCTTCTTCAGGGGTGCTAGGCTGGGGGGTATTCTGCCAGGTGCTGTGGGGCTGCTGCTGCTGGGCAGGGTGATGCGGGAACTGCAGGGTCCTGTAGGACCACCAGGACTGGGCAGCATGCAGGACCTGGGGCCTGGCCCCTTCCAGCACTTGGTGAAACCCAGATGGTAGATCTCCACCATGTTGAGCAGCAAGGACACGCAGGCCACCCCCAGCATGAAGAGGATGAAGATGGTCTTCTCGGTGGGCCGGGAGATATAGCAGTTGACAGTATTGGGGCAGGGCCAGTGGCTGCAGGTGTAGAGGGGCTTCAGCTGGAACCCGTACAAGGCATACTGGCCCACAATGAAGCCCACCTCCAAGAGAGCCTTGAAGACAACATTGCAGACATATGTCCTCAGAATGGCTCCCCGCATGCAGACCCGTCCCCGCGTGTCCCTGGCAGGGAGCCGGGGTTGCCTTGAGCGCTGCCGCCGGGCCCTGCTGACGGCCTGTGCCACCGCTTGCTGCTGTGCCTTCTCCTCAAGATGCACCAGGTGCAGTATGTGGCCCAGGTACACGAGGCTGGGAGTGGAGACGAAGATGATCTGCAGGACCCAGAAGCGCACATGAGAGATTGGGAAAGACTTGTCATAGCAGACATTTTCACAACCAGGTTGCTGAGTGTTACAACGAAAGGCAGACTGCTCATCT
>JANHGB010055096.1:0-56445 GCA_026283785.1 Coracopsis vasa
TTCCACTAGAGCAGGTTGCTCCAAGCCCCATCCAACCTGGCCTTGAACACTGCCAAGGATGGGGCAGCCACAGCTTCTCTGGGCACCCTGTGCCAGCGCCTCATGGCCCTCACAGTAAAGAATCCTTTACCAATATCTAGTCTAAATCTACCTTCTTTCAGCTTAAACCCATTCCCCCTTGTCCTATCACTACAAGCCCTTGTAAAAAGTCCCTCTCCAGGTTTCCTGTAGCCCTTATAGGCACTGGAGCTGCTCTAAGGTCTCCCCTTAAGAAGCCTTCTCTTCTTCAGGCTGAACCAGCCCAGCTCTCCCAGTGGGACAACTCCACTGTGTGTGTACATGTGTGTGCAGAGCAGCGTGTGCTGGTGTTCACCCAACAGCTCGTACTCATCTCCAGGAAACAACCTGTGTCTACTGGACTGCAAGTGCAGTATTTGGTAAGTGTTGTGCAGAAGCACTTGAGAATGCTTTCACACTGGGAACTCCAGCATTAGCCATGTGTGAGAACAAAAAGTGGGACCGGAAAACATTGCTAAACCTTTTCGAGTATGGTATTTGCTGGAAAGCAAAGTTCCAGAAAACTGGAGCCACTTTTAAACTTGAGATAACTTTGGTGAATAGTTCTTGGCTGGAAGACAAAAAGGGAAATTCAAGTGTTCTGTGTAGATTGTTTCAGGATTAAACATCTTGAATTTCTGTTTCAAAACGCTCTCCCCTTCTGGCAATTCTCTCGGAGCTTCTGGTCATATAAATCTGAGTTATTGAAGATACGACTTGAGGACTCCTGTCAGAACAATGCTTTGTTTAATTGGAGGTTTTTAAGCTCTTTATTTAGTAGAAAATTTCTGAAGTTTCCCTTTGGAATGTATCTTAAAACAAGTTCTTTTTTCCAGCTTATTGTATAGCCGGCTGAACAGAGCTGTGCACGTAACCATGAGGAAACAATGGGAAAACAGAGGAAATAAATAACTCAAAGCTTTGGTTGTGATAAGTCACCCCCTTGACACAGCAGCCCTCCATGACCAGACCCGGACCACATGTGCAGAAGCACCTGTACCTTTCTGTACCTTGTAGTTGCCCCAAGGCATGTCTAATGTGAGCCACTATAGATTTATGGAACTCGTATGTACTGCATTAATGAATGAGTGGAAACTTCCCTTAGCTCCATAGAAGAAACCTGAAAAGGGGGGGTTGAAGGAGGACAGCACAATGCTGTGGCTACAGCGTGGTGGTTACTGGTGGGAGGCAGATGGCAGAAAGGGGCAAAACCCAAGCCACAGCAATTTAACCAGTCCTGCACAGAAAATCACCCCTCTCTTGGCTCCACTGCAGACTTGGTTTCCCATCTGGTGAAAAATGGGGATGAGCTACGTCCCTTGCTACCCTCTGAGAAACACTTCAATACCCTCTAAGGAGAGGTAAGAGCAGCATCATTGTAAGTGGGAAATGAATTGCTCTCTTGCTGGATTTAACAGCTTCCTGTTTTGGGAATCTGAGATACCATCTCACATTTCTGCTTGTTGTCAGGCTAGAAGAAGAGGCTCCAAGGCTGCAAAGCCCCTGGTGGTTCATTTGCTAATTGTCTCTGCCAGACAATGCCATTTACACTGAGCACAAAATCACCTCTAACCTCCACTGACCAGAAAATCATTAAATCCTTGAACTCCCATCCTTCGGAAACAGGACCCCGCAATGCAAACAGGGGCTGCGTGTCAGCTCCTCTGACAGGTCAACAAAACACAGGAGTGCTTATTCCTGATTAATGTACAAACACCCCTGTTTCCAGACCTAATTATGATATCGGAAGCAGCTCCATTATGGAAAAGCTGTCTGATTTGTCATACATGATGTAATGAATCTTTTGCTCCAAGGACTGCGCTGTCCTTTGGGAGGTGATGGGAGCTGGGTGCAGGATTGGCATCACTGTAAGCACACTGCGGAAGGGTCTGGGCAGCCTGCTTTCAGGCTGGGTTGGGGGCTCTGATTGTGGCACAGAACAGAGGCAGCATTAAGGTCCAGAGAGGGCTTTGCAGTCAGGAGGCTGGAGAGGGGCTGTTCTATATTTGCTGTTACTGTCACAGATTGGGGTTTTTCAGATGTTTCTGTCAAAAGCTGGTGAAGCTGGGTTTTGCCTCTCTGAGAGCTTTTCGGTAGAGAAAATGTCTCCTATTTTACAGTTTTCATTGCTCATTTGCTTTTTTAGGACATGTTACAATGCTTGCCATTATTACTGTATAAATTTGAGATGCTCTGTCTGCCTGCTTCTCTTCCTCCATTAGCCAGATAATTACATCAGTTCTAAATGGGATCAGATGTGAAAATGGCATTCAGTTGGAATGACCTGTAAGGCTTCTGTCCTCCATAATTTAATACCTGCTTAACTTGGAGCACGGAGGAAACCTCTGGATCTTGCTCTTCAGCTGGGGATGGTTTTGGCTGTGATATGCTGCTCTTTGTTTTGGAGACAACACAGCAGAGGACACTGGCTTGACAGCCACAGCTCAATTAAATGCCACAGTGACTGCTAATGGCAACAGAATAAGCCAGTGATACCTAGGTCTAATTTCCCAACACCAGTCTTTAAAGGTTACGTGTGTGTTCCTTCTTTGTTCCAAAGACTGGTTCAGGCACATCTGACTGGGATGTGACACCTCTGGAGGGATGCGGTTAAAGACAGACAACGTCAGCACTGCTGCTTTGGTGACTCCACAAAAGCCTGACAGCCAGAGCCTGTGATGGAAGTGAGCACCTGGGCAGAACCAATGCTTCCCAGCTCTTCCCTTACTGTTTATGGGGTTGCTAAATACCTGGGAATCACATGAGGCAGGAATATACTGTATCTAGCTGAGTTGGTTTTACCCATTTTGCAGCACAAAGGCAGAAGTGGAGGTATGAATAAATTATTAAAAATTACATAGAATATATATTATTAAAAATTATTAAATTATTCTTAATGGCCTTTCAAGAATACCATGATAGGTTTACCACTGAAATATTACTTGGCTCTCTGCAAGGCAGGAAGTGATTCCGAATTGAGTGGAGTACCCCAATGATCTGGAACTCCTTCCAGCAAAAAAGAGGGGTAAAAAGGCTTATTTTCTTCCCATGTAACTGGAAAGGGAATATTAAACCCCTGCGTGATGCAGAGAGGGTAGCGGGCAGTGTACTATTAGGATGGAAGCAAAGATGAGTGGTCTCCCTCAGCGGGGACTGAGCAATGAAGTTCTCCAGTTTTCATTGGGATTCAGTGGTATTCCTCCACTTGGGCTCCTGCATAGAGGAGCAGTGGCAGCCTTCTTCCTCCCTGCTCCCCTCCACCCACCCCACAGAAACCCCACACCACTGTTCCACTTCCCTGTATCATGGGAAAAGGGGGGAAAAGTCAGAGCTAGTATTTTGTTTGCTTTAATTTCCCATTTTTAAGGCTTTGTCCTAACAGCTGGAGGGCTCAATTCTGCTACTGCTGCAGTAGAACCTCGTTCTGCTTGAGTTACACTGAACACACTCGTACACCAGTCACAGTGAGGAAGAAATTCTCTTCAGGAGTCCTCTCCTTAATCTCATTTGAGTATGAAACTAAGGGACTGGCTATTTAAGAAGGCCCTCTTGAAGCTTGCCCGAAAGATTAATGTGCAAGTGCAAAGAATGCTCTGGAGGCTCTTCAATGGAGACATTTCATTCCCAATAACCACAGGAGTCCTGTTTGCAGCAAAAAAGACGATTAACGGCGTTGTGGCCAAAAGAAGGTGAGTCCCTAAACTTGATGGCATCGTATTTGCATATTACCTCCATGTTAAGAGTTTCTCACACTACCTGTGTTTATTTTTCCTGGAAGAAGCACAAGAAAAGCATGATGCTCGCTTCAATCTCCACAAATCCAAACATTTGAAGCCACATTACTCCTCTTTCCTGGCTCTGTTCCTCTCCGAAAGCACGCCGCTTGCATGCTCACTCTCCTTTTTCCCATGAACTACAGGGTGTAGGCCAAAATACCCTTTGCAACTGGTAAATTGCTAGGCACACTAGGTTCCAGTTAATACAACAAATGCTCATTTCATAATGCTTGAAGTATCTGTGGCATGAATATATTAAAAGTCCTGAAATTGGCAGGAAATATGAGGAGCATTTTTTGTTTTCCACAGGGTTGATTTTATTCATCTGCTGGAAACTTCTTACAAGGACACAAAAAGTGAAGTTACATGGAAAGCTGATTCCAACTGGATTAACAGTATTCAAGCGGCAGGTAGGTAACACTTGGATGTGCAAATGGTGAGCACTTCTCTGTGTACCATCCTGGGGAGGTTCTGGCTTGTATCATCACAGGCTGCATCACCGTGGTGTTGTATCCCTATCAGTGGTTTTAGCTCCAGACTGGCTTGCATTTCTGTGGGGAAATGAGCTGGACCTTTTAGCATCCAGTTCCTTGGGAATGTGCCTTGGTTTGCTGGAGCTGAAGGCATGAGCCAGGTCATGAAAGGCGAAGTTGGAGGAACCATCATCCTGGCAGCTGCTGGGTCAGTGGTTCTTCCTCCTGCCAACATCACCAAACCAATGGGTGTTTCAGCTTCTCATTTCTAACAGAACAACTCTCTACCTGCCTGTGCACTGATACCCTGCAGCACTGAGCCACAACTTCACAGCAGGGAGACCATCACCCAGAGCCAGGCATAGGGAACAGGCCCTAGGGAACAGGGGCTGGTTAAGCCAGCTCTAGTGAGGGGGTGCTGGTGAGCACTCAGATGGGCACTGCAGTTGTCCCTTTGGGCATAACGCAGCTCTCGTTAGCCACATATGGCAGAGGTGTCTCAGCTATACATGCTCCTTGCACTACTGTCAAATATGCCTGTAATACAGTTCAGTCAGAAGCAGTTATCGCTGCAGGACGGTGGCTCTGGCAAGCCTTGCTCTCCTAGGCTGAACTGTAACTATCAAATCTCTGTTGGTTTGGCTGAAAAAAGATCACGGCAGTGATGCCTTTTCACTAAAAAGGGCCGTTTCCCACTCTGCTGTCATTAAAGTGCAATATAAACTAGGCAAAGTCTGTCTTCACCAAGAGGCTCCGAAAATGGAACATTTTTTGGGATGAAATAACTGTAATTCTAACTGCAGCAGTCAGTGCTGTGCCTACTTTGGTACCCAGCCAGTGAATTTTAAAGTAAACACCCTCCAGGACTGTTCTCCATTTGGATTTATTAGTCATTACCAAGAAAAGATAATTAGCACTTCTGAAGCATTGTGGTATTCAGTAGCATGAACTGTTTCCCATAGAAACGGACCGGGGTACTTGTGCAGTGCAGGAATACGGCAGCCCCGTTGGACTCCCTGTACAGAACGAGTACACTGGTGGGCAGATCATCAGCTGGAGGAAATGCTCATACTACCAACAGCTCCAGTGGAGCTAATGACAGTTTATACGGGGTAAGGCAGGGAGCGGAGTCGCTCCCTGGCCTCATAGGCTTCTCTTTCTGTACCCTGGAGGCAGAGCCATTTTGGTTACAATAGACAAACCTTGATGGTCAAAGGCAACAGCAAACACTACTCCTCTACTGCACAACAGGAGAATAGAAAGTAATTATTTCTCTTTTGTGTGCACAAAAAAGAAAATAGCCTTGTGGAGGAACCTGGGTGTAAACCAGCATCCTTAAGGCAACGATGCCTTTTTTCTCTTCCTCTTTCTAAGCTGAGAAAACTCTGTTGGACTCAAGTCAGTGCTAAAACTTGCAGAACTGGTATTTCACTTATTGTTCCCCTCACATCTATTACTTACAATCATTTGTAATAATCATATGAGGGATAGGATGTAAATCTTACGTTCTTAGTCTCAAACCCTGAGCATTAAGCACGCCAGGCTCCCCGCTATACAAAGAAGTATTACCCACTGAGTTCAAGGAAGTAGGTCTTCAGATTTATTAGCGTTGCTGTTTAAACAAATACTACCATGCATAGGCTTGTCCAAAGTAGTGGTCCTTGTTTTTCTCTAACTGGAAGTATGGCCAAAATCCATGCTGAGTAACAGAGGCAGCATGTAAGCTTGGGAAGGCCTCTGTTTTGGGGAGCACTGATAACAAATGTAGGTAGAGGATTTACCCTGAACTACTTGCAAGTCTGCAAGGACCACTCTCTTGCGCTGTACAGAGCAGTTTAGGCCAATGTAACACCTCTCCAGGGAACAGGTACTTTGTATCCTCTGGGAAGCATGCAGCAAATCTTGGGGTCGAGTACAGTATGGACCCAAAATACTTTGTCTGCAATTGATGCAGGGGCTGTGATGTGCTGTGCCAGTAAAAGGGTACCTTACCCATGTTATTCCTATTGATGCTGATGGCATTTACTTGTGTGAGTCTTCCTTGCCACACCTGAGGCAGGGGCTCTTAGGATTGCAATTCCAAAGCCAGTAATGCCCATTAATACACACAAAAACCACAGGACCACCCTGCCAGCATCCGACTGGCTGATGCACTCAAAGTACTTGTGCACGTCTGCACCTCTTCCTAACAGGATGATTGCTGTGGCAAGTCCGATCATCGCCAAGGTGAAGCTTGCCCTATGGCAACAAATGTGATGGGCTGCTGGCTGTTTACCAGCTACACTTGCAGAAGTAAATGGGTCTCTGAGTGTTTGCTTTTCAGCTGCTGCTGGGAAACAGGCACCCTCCTGCCAGGTCACAGCCCAGCTACGTTACAGACCTCGTAACGCGGTTCCTTGGTTGCAGAGGTGGATGCATAGCTGGTACTCAAATAGCTCTCCGGATGCATAGCTTGTACTCAAATAGCTGTCCAGTACACAGAAGTTGCTATGGCAGTGCTTTACAGACATACGTTGCACAAGAAAGCGGTGATGTCAGACCACACTGACTCTCCCACCCTGGGAACCACAACAAATACCGGAATATAACATCTATATATTTATATATATATCTATTTAAGTAATTGTCAGATTGCATCTCGCTGTGAGCTGGGTTTAAAACACCTGGGTAACAATTTTCAGACTATGTCAACAACAACATCTCTCCTTCCCCCTTTCCCACCAGCGGTGCAGAGCAAGCCGACCTCATAGCATCCTTCACAGTAAAATGAGTCTCTGCTGCGTCTTTCTGCCTTCATGGAACTCTTTTAATTCTGATACTTTAACACCTACTTCTTTCTCTGCTGCTGGTGCTGCTGCACAGGAGAAACGTGGCCAGTAACACTGTATCCTTGGAAACCTGTCTCTGGCCTAAAAAGCCCGATATGGTGCCTATGTGACACTGAAAACCAGAGCCTCTGAAAAGGCTGAGCACCTTTCACTCCAGACCCCTCAGCAGACAGATAAATAAGCTGGGCTTTTGCAGTGCAGAGGAAGTTTAGTTGGGAAAATTCAATGGGAAAAATGCAAGGTATTGGCCAGGGAGTGCAAGAGGCTGCTGGGAGCAGCCTGAGGGCAGTGTGCTTGCCTTGGAAGGGGCAGGAGCTCTGCGATGGTGTGGGCTGGGAGCAGCACAAGGCACTCACCTCTCCGTTAGCCTGCAGATTTCCATGTAATTGTAAACAACGCTGACTTCAAGTCTGCTGCCAGAGCCTCGGGCTCTTTAAGAAATAACCCCATCTCGTTTATTGCCTGAGGATATTCTTATCTCCGGAATGAACTCGTTGCGGATCACAATACTGGGCAGAACTGCAGTACAAAGTGTGTTCTAGTGCAAACCTACTTATGAAGTAGTCACAAATCTTCTCTGGACAGAAACGGGCACAGAGCCCCAACCTTTTGTGTAGAAAAGTGCCTGCAGCTCCTTTCTGCACCATCTTCATCTTGGGACTGGTCCGGCCCTCGTGTGCCATGGCACATAGAGCTCTACCTCAGTGCCAAGGCCCCGAGGAGGTGGGGCACAGCTAAGGAGCAGCTTAGCAAGGGGTATGCCAGCTGCGGCCCTGGCTGTGCCAGCATGGGGAGGCTGCATGGATTAGGAGCGCTTCACTCCTACATCTGATACGATAGGCAAAATAATGCTGCCCCGCTGAAGGCTCAGCTCCTTACTTCCAATGTGAGATTTCTATGGGCAATCCAACGATTTGGTTTTAAGAAAGAAGTAATTCAAATATACACACACTGCCTTCAGCATAATTTCGCTTAAAAGACTGCTGCTGTCTTTTGTATCATGAAAAGATGGATATGAAAATGTTTTGTGCCAGGAATGGTAATGCAGTAGAGCACAGAGTTCAGTCACAATATACTGGTAATCACTATATTCCTCACTCAAAGTGATGCAATAGGTGATTAATCAGCACAAAGCACAGAATTCATAACGAGCTATTTCACGTAAGGCCTTTCAATAAATAGGCAAGCGGAGATACATATAGGTTTTTAATATAGTTCAAGCGTGAACTGATTTGGTCTTTGGTCTTTGGTCCTTCTGCTTTTGTGAATCATACTGCAATAGCAGCTTTTGAGAAAAAAAAAAAGTATTTTTAATTTAAATTGGTCTAGGCAAGAGCCACACTAAATATAGTGAGCATATGCAGCATATAAAAGCAAGGCAGGAGAAAGGACTATCAAAATAACTGGAATAGTTTCGTAAGTGGCATATACTGTAAGTCTATACGGTTTAATTGTCATTCCTATCCCTGTCAGAGCTGTGTGGAGGCAGCCACATGTTGAAGCACAACTTGGTCAAGTTAGTTGGTGCATTTACTCCTGTTTAGAGCTGGTCTGGGCTTTAATTAAAGGCTAAGGGGTGGGAGGGTCTTGGTGTTTATAATGAAAATTGAAAGGTGCAAGTGCTTTGAACAGCTGTACTCTAGCATGAGCTTCCTACAGTCACCTTGAACCAACACTGAAATAAGCCTCGCTATTAACTCAAACAGGAGATTAGCCAGGCACCTGTGAAGAACAAGGCAGTCTCTATTTCTGCCTGTTGCAAATTCTTCTACAGTTAGGCTTGTCCCAGCTAAGCGAGAAGACCTGAGCCCCATCCTGGAATTGTTTTGCCCGGTTCCAGATTACAATGGCACTTTTCTGTTGGGCTTTTCCTTTGTTTATTTGTTTGGTTTTGGTGTCTGTCCGCGAATGAAGGTGCTCAGTTGCTGAGCAAAGCTTCAGAGCTCCCTGGGTATGACAGTGAAGGGGATGACAGGACTGCTGGATTCCAGGTCCAGAGCGGTGAGGAAGCATTCGATGGCTGCTTCGTTTCTCCCCTGAGCTTGCAAGACCTCTCCAAGGCTGTTCCAGGCCCTGTGACTGGTGGTCTGGATCCGGATGGCATCTCTGAGGACTTTCTGGGCCAGGTCCCTCCGCTCAAGTCTGCTCAGCACCAGGCCCTGTCAACAAACAAGTGATGAGCAGTTAATGACACAAAATGGGAGAATGGAGCGCCCCAAGCCCCACCGAGCTGGGCTATGTACGAGTGCAGGCACAGAAGTCCTATGATGAGGGATCTCCACCTATTTCAGTAGAAGGGGAGCAATCAGCTGTTAAGCTCTGGGGTTTTTTTAATTGCAATGTGTAATTTAAAAAGCAATTATAAATTAGTTCTTTTTCTTAAATGCAGAGAGTGATCCAGCTCAGGAGTGCTCCTGCTGTGTGTTACTGTGACAGTATATACTGGTGCTATACGGAGAAAAGGCTACAGGCCCTTGAAGCATCCCACTCTCCTTGAGTAGCTTACACTGGATTCTAATCCCCAGGAAAATATACACAGGTTCAGTTACATCCAGTATCTAAATTAACTCTTGCACATCTGGAACATCCAGCTGAGGTCAATTCTCTCAGCTCCTACATCCTGACCATATAAACAGATCTTTCTCCTTAACAAATGGGGCTAGAAGGATGCAGCTCCCTTCCACGCTTCTAGGGGCAGGCTGTATGAAACAGCATGGGGCCCTCTGTCCTCCTGCACTCCAATGTAGATCCTAAAGCAGTGTGGGGGAGCAGAAGGATGGAGGAACCTTGTTTAAAAAGCTGTCCTTAGGGTAAGAAAAGACACGAGTGGGTGTAACCATCTGGAAGGAACAGGAGGAGGAGGATGAAAGAAGTGGTAGGAAGAACATGTTTTCCTATAGGGCTCGCATGGATGTGTCTGAACCCACAATGCATCTAATGAGCCAGGCTCCCTTTTAATTATACAGCAGTCAACCACACCGAGCCCAGATGGTCCTGTGGGCTTTGCAGGCCACAATGCATCAGTGGCATTTTTCTGCTTCCTCCTGAAGGTGCGCGCACCGGGATTAACCTCCCACCACTTCCATCCACTGTGGCCTATGGAAGAAGCAACCAACGCGTTCATGTCGCCTGCCAAGAGCTGCATGGCCTCTGCCTGCACTCACCCGTGATGATTGCCTGGCTTCCTGCTTTTCCTGGGACTATGTGGTATGTGGATGCATATATATATAAGGAAAAGCTTCATCTTTCATGTGTCTACTTGCCCTTAATTGACATGAAAAGCCACAAGAAACCTGAAATCTCTCGCAATGAGGACCGAAGTGAATTTCTGACCAAAGAACGGTGATGCTTTTGGAAGTAGTGAAGAGTTTTCCTTTGTTTTGTTTGTTTTTCCAAAAGTGCCATTAGAGGCAGGGTGCATCAGCATGACTAAGACCCTATCATGACATGACTAGCCAGTTATAGTACTCACACCTACAGAAACGCATTACTTTGCCTGAGAGAAACAATAAGAAATGTCAATTTAATGAAGTATCAGCAGTACTGTGAAAAGTTTCATTGCCTTTTTCTTGCCCGTAACCTTGACCTGAATAATCAACTCGGTATGAAATCTGATCATTTAGAGGTGCAGTGGGGATGCATTTTCTTTAGGTTTCTCTTTCCTGCTGGAGAATGGTGAGGCAATGGGGCCTGATCTCACTGTCCCCCTGTGAGCAAGCAGAGGTGGCACAGAGGCACCCCAATGGGACAGGCTGGTTCCTCTGGAGGTAGCTGCAGGCACATCACAACAAACTGTAAGGAATTCGTGCAATTATAACCTGAGTCACCGTCCTGACAGGGATAATGAGGCACAGAAAGGGCAAGCAGTGTGGCCACAGATCTGCTGCTGAGACAAGAATAGACAGGAGCTATCTCAGCTCAAGTTAGTCCTCAACCATAAACCCACTCTTCCTGTTGTGCTGAGCGGGCAGAGTCGATCGTGCTCTCTGGTGGCTGGGGACCCACCGCTATCCTCATCCTGACACTAAGCAGCATCAAGCCTCTTGATGCTCCGGAGGGCTGCTGGCTGCGGAGGCATAGGGCCCATGGAGCCTATGCAGCTGCTGCCTGTCATCCCGCTCCAATGAGGAGAGGAATTCCCTCCCTGGCTGACATCTCGCGCCTCCCAACAATGCTGCAGTGAAATCCACCTCATCGTAAACCACTCGTGCAGCACAGCTCCCTTGTCTGCCCCAGCACCCTTGCTGGGCAAGGACCAGAGCCTGGCGTGGCTTCCCTACCATGGAGCTGCTCCATTTATTGTGCTGGTGCTTGAGGTCCTTTGCAGCATTGTGAGGAGGCTGCACATAAACCCAGGTACTGTGTTGACCTGGGGAGATGCTGAAGCTGATGCCCACCAGGAAGTGCAGCACAAGTGAGCGTTCGCTCCTTGGTATTCAGTGCTTCCAAGCATCCTGGTTTAGCTGCAAAAAAAAATCTCAGAAAGGGCGATCTGCGGATCCCCACAGCTTCCTGTTGATGCTGCAGTATTCCATATGAGTGAAAAAACTATGTTTATGGAGAGAAATACAGGAGGAGATATTTGCTAAAGGAGGCAAAGGTTTCCTGCCTTCTCCTTGCATACATGCATCACTGCTAGTGCCAAAGGCTGCCTGGGTCCATAGCCCTTCACAGGGGTGCTCACCATCCTGCTTCTCTCTTCTGACCAGGAACAGCCCTGTGCCTCCTTGCCCACATGCCTGGATTTCCATGTGCTGTGGGCAGAAGACCCTGGTCCTCAGGCCTCAGCCCAAGTGGAGGTTGGGGTGTTGCCAACCTGGTCTCCAACCCAGACCCTGCCAACGCTCCCGAACCCCAGCACGGAGACCTACTCCTTTGCCCAGAGCAAGCGGTGACAGATGGTGTCAGCATCCCCAGTGAGGCTCAACTGAACCGGCAGAAACACGCTGCTGTGTGTTTAAGGGGCAGGTTGAACATCATTAGTTCTGCGTGCAGGAAAGCTTCTTGCTTTGGGTTTCCTCTCCCCGCTCCTCCCCACCCTGCTCCTTGCAAACCACAAGCGTTTACTGAGAGCTGGAGGCTGCAGGGTCCCCAAGCCTCACCAAGACGCAGCACTGAGCACTTCAGCTTTTTGCTTCCCTGAGGTATTTGCACTTGAGAGCTTCTCCTTGCTACTGAATTTCTTATTTCCCCATGGAGTCTGGCTTGCTATAAACAATGCCTGCATGTTGTTGCTATGTAGGTCCAGCTGGAATCTGCCTACAGCGCAAAGGAAAAAACATTATATATAAATTCAGAAAGCCACCCACTGACAGGCAATTTGCATTTTTATCTGGAAGACTTTTATTTTATCTTAAAAGATTTTTCCTAATGAAAGTTCAGTTCCTGAGTTTCTATGGAAACTCATCTGCTTGGTTGTGCATGCGTAATTTCACAAAGTCAGATCTCAGGAAGATAAGCAATTAGTATAAATACAAGCAGGAATGTGATTAAGGGTTTCATCCCCTTATTCCTGGAGATGGAGGGTGGGGCTGGGTTTTGCTGCCTTGCCTTGGTTCCTATTTGTGTGTTTGCCAAACTAATGCAGAAACCCGCATACAAGGTAGCCTGGCTCCTCTGCCACCTCCTGGCTAGCACTGGCACTTCTGGTTTTGCCTGCTTATTTTCCTCCCAAAGATGATGAGTACCTCTAAGTAAGGTCTGTGTTAGTACTGAGTCAGGTAAAGAGCAATGGGGACAGGCTTCTTTTTAAACTCAAGCATATTATTAATAGTACAAAACCCCAAACCAAACCGAAAGGTGTGTGGGAATCATTCTGCTTTTGAGTTCCTGTGGGCAGCACATTGCTGGGGCTCACACCGGTGCTAGCCACACACAGGCACTTCATGTGCTGCATGTCATACCAGCATGCAAGTCATGCTAGCATTAGTATAGCTGTATTGTGCTTGGATGCTAACTCAACCACTCAGTCACTGATGTCCATGGGTAACTTGATTCATTTTCCTCTTTAGGTCTGAAGACATCAGATGTTGCAAACAGAGGCACAGAAATGAAGCCAGGCTACAAGCCAGACTGAAGAAGGCGGTGCTGAAACCACTGGAAGAAACTCATTTGAGGTGAGTGACTGCCGCACAGTGAAGCTGGTACAGTCCAGTGGTGCATGAAGGCAGAGAGCAAATTTGGTTTGCTGATTTAGGGTGCCTTTTGCTGGCAGCTGGACTCCTGAATATATTGGTTTTGATTTCAGGGACAGGGGAAGCTTTTCCAAAGGTATTTTTGACCTTGTCGATATGCAAAAGAAACAAAACCTAAACCACTTCTATAGTGACACTGGGTTGGACTCCCTTGCCTTAAGTGATGTGGTACTTAGTAATTGATACTTGAGTGATGCTAGTTTTGGTTTAGGAGAGACATATTTCAATTAAAGATAGATGGGCAAAAAAGTGATTTGTTTTCCATTTCCACTAATAAAGAAAGTGGACATAAGCCCCACTTAAAGTCCCACTTCAGAAGGTCATGAAATTTCTGATCTCTGCCTTTATTTCCTTAGAATTTGACAAAACCTCCTTAAGGGTTGTTAGCAAAAACAAAATTCCCAGAAAATAGTTCAGAAAAGTTATTATGGAAGCCTCAAGTACAAGCTGCAGTTTATTTTTAGTAATGGAAGTCAAAACTTCCTTTGCAAATGTTTAGTTCAAGCACCTGATGAGCTTCAGGCAGTTATCCTGAGTCTTGACACCCCTGTCTCCTTCCACTAAGGTGGCACAGATTTACTCCTCTTTCTTCTGGGGCTTGTATTGGAAAGAGATTTCCAGAAAAACATTCTCTGTCATTCCTGGGAGATTGCTTTTTGTTTTGTTTGCATGGTCACCTCATTCTTGGAGAGTCTGTATGGACAGAATAGACTCTGTCCTGCACAAATTGATTTTAAGCATTACTTTAAATGAGATTTCTTTCTTTCTTTGTACTCTGATGGCTCCGATGTTTTTCTCAATTGCACACAGCATTTTTGCCCATTATTGTCCAAATACCCTAAGAAATTTCCAGAAGAAGTTAGACTTTGCAGACTTGCTGTTGGGCTTCTGCTAGTGCATTATTTAATTGATTTCAAGGTAAATGGGGTATCCTTACTGCTACTCCAAGATGTAATACGGACATGTCACTAGTGGTTAGTAGGAGGGCAGTCAGCAGCTGGCGAGATCAGGGCATGCTGCAGAAAAGTGCTCGTTCAGAACTGTGCTAACTCAGCAGAATGCTACAAAAAGCCTTTCAAGATGCATTTGGCACTTGGTGATAACAGTCTCATGTAACAGCAAATCCGCACTGCTACAGGGCAACATACGCTTCTGTAATTATTTAGCAATCAGAGTAAGTTGCAAGCAAAATCTGCTGCATAAACCATGGAATGTATCAGAGTCTTTTTGGACAATGGCAAAGATTAACCCTGGAAATCCTAGGTCTCCTAGGATAAAGACAGACATGGAACCAGCCGGTTTCTCTGTGATTCTTCCCCCCTGCATTCATGACCTTTGCATTTCTGAGGAGCCAGTATCTTTTGAAGCTGCTGTCGAGCAGTGCAGTGAGTTTTGGTTGTGCTGCCACTCAGCCAGATAACCATCCATTTTGCTGATTCAGTCCAGGTTGTGGTGAACCTGAGCTCTACATCTGAGCTCTGTCCTCTTGAGAATGCACTGTAGGAATAGACAGAGCAGTCAGGGTCTGCGCGCCAAACACTCTGCATTAGAGACCCTATCCTAATTTCCTGCCCTAACAAAGGGTGACTGGATCCACTTCTGGAGGAAAGCTTGCCTTTCAGTGTTTCTGCCGCCTCTTTTGTTGAGAGCAGCTTTTCCTTTTCTTCCTTCTCCCTCTCCATCACCTCCACCGAAGCTGCTGCATTCCCTGTCAGTCAGTGACGCTTGAGTGCTGCATTTGATAGAGCAGAGGAGGGGAAGAAGAAGGGAGGGGAGGGAAGGCAGACAGGGCCACTGCAAAACACAGCATAAGGAAAAATGAAGGAACAGCAAGGGAGGGGGGGAACTGGCAAGTGCTGGGGAAAGCAAAAACCTGGGTTTGCATCAGGATTTGTAGTGCTTGTGCACTGCCTGTGGGTTTCAACTCATAGATTCAACGTGGAGATTTCAGCTCTGGTACTGCAGGCTTCAAAGGCAGCCTAGCAGCAGAGTGCTGCTTAAACCTCACTGCAGCATCTCTGTGTGGTACAGATGAGTGTGAGGTAAGAGAAGAAATGAGACTGTAAGGAGGTATCAGGAGAGGCAGACTAGCCGAGCAGGAAGACAGAGACATCTTGAACCCTCCACAGAGCTGGGCATGCAGATATGCTTTACTAACCATAACCAAGGTAGTTTTGGTGGGGAAAGAAATAAAAGCAAAAGAAAGAGAAGATTAGAAGGTGAAGTCCTAAACAGAGGACATTCCCTTCCCTGGCTTGTCAATGTGTTTTCCAAGGCAGCGTGTAATTGTAAAGGCACCATCATACCCAGGCCCCACCATGGGGCCAAGGCAAGCCCCCCTGCAGAAGGGAAGCGCTGTGCCATATTGCATGCTGCCCTCTGCCCATGCTTGCTGTCTCCTTTTGAGTTCATCAAATGTTAGCAGGGATGTTCGTACCGTGTTTGAACCTTAAATGTGATAAAACATTTATTGACATAAAAAGCAAACCCTAAGGCAGCATTTCAAACCTGGAGGCTCTGATGCCTTCGCAGGGAGGCTCATACAAGCCTGGAGAGAATGAGTTTTTCTGCCTTGTTGGAGTGTTGACACTTAAAGCTTTATTCAAAGCAGACTTGTTTGCTGCATGCTGAATATTCTCTAGATAGTTCTTCCTTTGCTGAGACCTACATGGAGGTGAAGCAGCAAGCAAGGAAATCGAACAGGATGCCTCAAACACATGTTTGATACTAACTAAATGCAGTATTTGTTTCGCACTCTCTTTTCTTAGGGAAGGAAAGATTTCTCCCAGCCCTGATCTCAGCAGTTGTCATAGTAATGTTGCAGTAAAGCTCACAGTAGCTTCAACCAGGACTCAGGCTTGCAGTGTCGTCTGTAAAAATATGCACCAAGAGAAGGTCCCAAATGAACAATAAACAGTAAATTAGAATACATAATTTATAAGTTAAGGCCTCAATTCTGTTGTGCAGTGTACCTGCTTTCCTGGCAGAAAGCCTGGTCGAAATTAGTGAGATTCAGCCTAGATATATGCAAGTATTTCACAGTACTTGCAGAATTGAGACTGATCAGCATCAGCAGTGAGAGAAAAGACATACAGGATGCTGAAAACCAGGAGGTTTTCTGGCTAAAGCACTTGACTAGAAAGTGTTTGCTGTGCTTCACTGGCTGCTAATGCATTTCCCATTGAATAATCTGCCATTGCTCAGGAACAATTCAGAGAGCAGGAACAGAGTCAAGGGACAAACTCTGGGAGGCAGAAGTCCTGGGTTTAAGTGTTCTCAGGCTAAAGAGGGTTGAGAACTTGCCTCTCATGTGCCCAGGGGGTGCATGCTTCTAGTAACTTCTAGTTAATATTTGTAAGAACTTAGGGCAGCAGTTAAGCATCCCCATCACCCCCAGGGGCAGAAACAGCTCTTTCTTTGCCTCTATTATGATAGTAAGCAGGTGCCTGTGTTCTGTTGCACATAGCAGGATGTTGCTGCATATAGCAGGGGAATGTCTAGGCTTAAGACTTGGACATCCAATTACTCTGAGTGCCCAGAGTGTGCTGTGGCTGATGAGCAAGGGATTTCTGACTGCTAGGTCTCCTCCAGTGCCAGTGCTGGATCTTTCCCCAGTTTTTAATGCACTGCTTTGCAACAGAGGGGCTGATGTGCACATTTCCCATGCGTGTTATCTCCCCCTCTCTGAATGTGCGAGCCATGAACAGGTTCTCTGAGACAGCAGCTTGAGGATCTCCATGAACTGCAGCCCTACAGAACTAATGGCCAGAGCAGGCACCACATTTAGCGCATCTCGGAGGAGGGGTGCAGTGAAGCCACGGCTGACAGAAGCACACAGAATGCCAGTGGAGATTACAGCAGATGTCTTCTGAAAGGAGAGCCGAGATATGTAAGAAATCTTAATTTGCTTACTTTCCCACTCCTGGCAGCCCCTGGGATAGCATGTGATTAATGACATCCTCCGCACAGCTACAGCCGCAGCCTCCGAGCGCAGGATCGCAGCTGGGCGCTATGCTAGCCGAGCTGCTGGGAAACACAGCACGAGCTGGGTAGGAATGCGCTGCTGTGGGTCCAGACAGTGCCTCTGCTTCTGCTCCGGTGCCTCCCACCCCGCAAGGAGCATGTTTCCTTACTGCCTCTTAATGCAAAGTGTGCTGTAAATCAGGAACCTCCGTGCACAAAGAGGTTTTGCTGGGTTACAGATAGCGTTTTCTGTTACATGCTCAAAAGAGAATTGAATGAGGAAACTCATTGAGAAGATAAATAATTAAAGACTTTTGATAAATACAGCACATAACATTAGTGTAAATGGGAGCTCCACCGACACTGGAGAGATGTGATGTTTACATGTTTTCCATTTGTTTGGCAAGAAGGGACTTATCCTTCCTTCTCTTGACTGTGGCCAGCTCACTGCATTGGGATAGCTTGCTGAAAACCTGGAAGTCTTGCTAGCTCCTACCCCTCTGTTTGTGCAGCTGTGTCTTATGTACCAGAAGGCAACATATTCTGTTACTGTGCTGCACACTATTTTTTATTACTATAGTCTATCACTCTGTCCTGTCTCTGGTGCAATCACAGGCAGCTTAAATAGTGCAGAATTTAAACTAATTATAACTGGTTTCCTTGCTTGTGAAAGACTGATTGAAGGTTGCAGTATAAAGGGGACAGTGATTCTACCCCTTCTCCCTTCTGCCATGTCCCTGAGCACTTTCTGTAGTACCATTTATGAGTTCAGCTGCAGACCAACCTGGCAACTACAGTTTCTAGGCTTTAACTTCATCTCGGAGCAAAGCACAGCATAAGGACAATACTGATCAGTAGAGCTGCAGAGGTATCTCGAGGGCTGTGGATGGAAACCACAGCTAAAGCTAGCCATCTTCTGGAAGATCAGGCTGGAGCTCAGTAGAGGGGCATCTGCTGCAGGGAGGGATCAGGCCAAGGGCAATGTCTTGAGGCCTGGATGCAAGTTTTATTCTGCAGAGATGACTGAACCATCCCAGGAACTCGAGGGGTTTAAGGAATGTGTCAGGTTCTTCTCTTGGAAGGTGTTGCACACACTTTAGAGCAGAGATCAGAGACGAGCTGGGGAGTTCTGTCTTTCAGGAATTTATTTTGGTTTCTAAAGTTACATAAACAGAGCCTGAATAATGTGGTAATGAGCACCTCAGGGACATGGAGAATAACTTACCACAACAGAGGAGCGCAAATGACTGGCACACATAAACAGGATATACAGATTCCCTGGAAACAGGGATAATCCACCTCTGAGAAGCAGAGCACCAGTCCTGCCACTAATGGACTGAAATCTCTGCGCTGCACAGTGGATCAGATTTGCCTCTTTGAGTGATCCCAAACATCACAGTGGGTCCCGTCTCCTGCTTGTGAGGGAAATGCGCAGTTCCCCCAGGAGAGGAAACGGCCACTCATAGTGTCTAAGTGATGGCTTCAGTGTCAGAGAACCACTTATCACCTTGTTTGCCATGGCTCCCCTGTCTCATCTGGATGGAGGAAGGAAGCCTGGCAACCGCAGAGGAAGACAGCAGGCAAAAAACCTGCAAACCAGCCCTGTGGGCTCCTAACTGCTGCTCAGGAGCTGTGATCTGGATGCACAGTCAGGGATTTGCTCCATTGCTGGGCTACTCAAGCCACCAGCTAACTAGTGGATTTGCAGGGAAGATTGTTCTGCAGCAAACAGAAATGAGGAGAACAAAGTGTTTGCAATTCTTTGAACAGTGAATGAGCTGACACACTAACTTATTAATGTGAGCATCCAAAATGCTCATTTCTCCTATGGGAGCCAGTGACTAGAGGCAAAGACAAGTTCTCTCCCTCAAGCTCAGCTGCTTCAACACAAAAATATTGAGCTAAGAGGCTGCTCTAAGGATTGCTTTTCCCCAAGGAGAGCTTGGAGCAGTTATTTTGGGATATCTGAAGCGCAGGAACATTCCTGGGATTCTGCAATGAGCCTCAGAGTTGGGAAAACAGAATCAGCTAACCAGCCATGGCTTGGAAGGAGGCCCCAAATCATCTCCAAAAGCTAAATGTTGCTTTACCATTGTCATTTACCATTGTTACCTAGCATTGGTGAAGCTGCAAGAGGTACATGCCAGAGAGGCGTAATAGCCTTTATAATAGAACTCCTCTTAGGGTCAGATAGAATTCATTTTGATCACTCTCTCCTCCCAGCCCATAACCTATCTGGGACTTGCAGAGTACCACTGCCGTCCTGATGGGCAGAAAGCAGCTGCCCTGATTACAGTCAGTGCTACCGGGGATGCTTCCTGCAACTGCAGCCTCGTGCATGAGGAGTGTGTGGATCACTTGACGGGGAATTCCAGTGGAGAGCACCGTCCCACAGAAGGCTGTGCTGATGGTCCACCAGCAAGTGCTGCGCTGCTGACGTGCCATTTCGGGGAGGAGGTGTAACTCGCTATGTCACCCTGCAGAGCAGGCTGAAAATAGGATTGCACTCACTGTGCCATGTGGCTCAGTGGTATGTCAGGACATGTATTTTTAGGAAATTCCTCCTTTGGGCAGAAAGGGTGAAGTGCTTGGCCTGGTTTGCAGTCTGCTGGCTTTGCCCACATCTTTCATACTAGAGTGTGGGAGCATGTTAGCCACCAGTCTGCAGATGACCTTAGTGCCTGCATACAGTGCAAATCCTAGTTACCTGTTCACTGGGGTGGTTGTGGAAGGGTAAAATACAGCTGGCCTGCTGCTGTGCTTTTCTTTCAACGCATGCGTGCTTGCTCTCTGGTGCTGGTGCTTTTTAGAGGGGGAACTGACCTCCAGCAGAGGAGGGATGGATTTAAAAATTCAGGAAGATCAATGTCTTGGGAAGAATATGGTCCCTGGGGAGCAGCAATAAAAATGTACCTTGCAGAATGAATGTGAGTGGAATAGGGAAATCAGAGAAGATAGCTCATGCAGAAAAGAGTGAAAGAAGGAAAAACAGTAAGTAGGTGATTTAAATAAGCTTCTGGAGAGGCAAAAAGGGGTCTGACTAAGTGAGGTACTTTTTGGGTGCACCATAATGAAAAAATGCCATGCATCTCCATGCCCGGCCAGTTACTGATGCATAGACAGTGCTGTGACTGGTGTGACCCCAGGAGAAGGACGAGGCAAGGCAGTGCTGGACTCAGAATCAAATTCTTCTCTGGCAGACACTTGCTGGCTTCCTCTTTCCCCCAGAACATCATTCCGATCAGGCAGCATGTGTTCAGCTCCAGCATCTGGGTTTTGATTTTCTGGCAGCTGCACAAAATCTCTGCTATTAAATCCCACCTGCCAGTCTCATGTCTGCTCCCACAGACCTCTGCCTGTTAGCAAATGCTTCAAAACCCCGCTGCCAGGCACAGCACATCATTCTGCCATCCTGCCTCGGGCAAAACCCCTTGCGCAAGGACTCCTTTTAACTTCAGTGGGCTGCAGGAGGGAAGGCTAGAGGAGAGGCCTCTGGATAACAGGCAGAAATGTTAATGTAGGTCATGGCTTGCACTGCATTCTTTTCAGCACTAATGTAAACCAGCTATTTTTCCCCTGAATTATTCGAATAATACTATTTTGTCTGTGACATTTTAAGAAGCTTTCTTCTGGAACATGCTCCATGCTGTAGCTGCGCAGTAGAAGAACTTGTGAACTTTGTTCATCAATTCCTGCTTATGTGAAGTTGTTTTTCCCTTCTTTGCAAATTCTTCCTTTCCCTTCTATTGCTTCTTAGCAGTCCCAGCTAAGCAATGCCACCAATATGACATGTGCACAGTGCATCTCGCTTTATTGTTGGAACAGCATTGGTAAACCAAATGCTGAAATACAGCTTGCTCATCTATCCTGGATAACAGATCTATCCATAGAAATAACTGCAATGTTTAATTCTGTATGGGGAGAAAGGACTCAAACTTCCACATTAACCTAGGCAATAAGGCTGCCCTTTTGGTGCAAAGAACAGTATCTCTTGGAGATGGTCTAAGCTACTTGATTATGGTATTCCTAAAACTGCAAACAAAAGAGACAATCAGTGCCTTTTTGCTGTGGACATCTGTCAGCAGAGAAGCAACTGCTAATTGTCATGTAATAACTACAGCAGACGCTTCCATAGCAGTCATCTTTCTGGAAGTCAAGCATGACAAAACCTGTTACTCGTCCATGCACCGAGATCTGGCTGCATTTCTGTAACTGTTTAAAAAGTGATATGATGCTCTTCTATAGACGGATACTTGAGATCAAAATGTTTAGCCAAAATACAGCAGTCAGTGATCGTTTTTGTTGGCATGTGATTAAGGTATTTAGCTTTATACTCTTAATACTTGCATTTTAGTTTTAGAACTGTATGTATACACTGAGGAAAGGTGCTGATACTCTCATATAAATACAAGCACATGGGATCTGTAGAGAACTGGTTCGGCAGCAGAAACACCTTGTTGCACTTCACCATTCAGAGATGTCCTTGGTCCTACAGCAGCACCGCAGGAGCTGTCAGGTTGGCAGGTACATGGCTCCACATGAGCTCTGAACAACATTAAAGCAGTACAGTGCTGCCTAAAGCCATGTGTGAGGAGGAATAGCTAATTCTCTTTTTATGAAAGGATTGACTCTAGGCAGCCTGCCATCTACTGAAACCATACATGTGATTTTTTAAGGCATCTGCATACCTCCTTTGCAGTCACAGGCTAATCAGCCCATCACTTAATTGAAGAGAATGGAAAAAGAGTTCCAACCTCTCCAGAGACAACACATAAGGAGATGACTTCTAATGACTAGGAACCTGACTCAGCTTTGAACCAACCCAAAACTTCTGTACTCTCTGGTTTAGATGGCACCAGAGCTGCCTGCACTACAGACCAGTTATTTTGCTGATTACATTGTTTGGCAGTAGCCTAATGATGGATACTGCATTTGGAGGAGGGAAAAACGAATTTCCTTGAGAACTGCCAGAGGAAAAATACTGGATCATCAGGAAAGAGGATAAAAACAATCTCTGATGGTTTTCAGTAAACAGTGAAAAAAACCTCAACTGCCTCAATGTAATGAACTGGGTAACTGCTGCAGTCTCACAAAGACATACACATAAGATACAGTTCAGTGCTGCCCACAGACCTAGGCAAAAAAGAAGTTAAAATTAAATCACAAACATTATGAGTCTTTTTAATCCATATGGAATGAAGAGGATATTTACAGAGCAGCACAACCCCTAGCACTGCACCCATTCCCAAGTTTGGCAAAGCCCTTTCACATCAGTGAGGTTGGGCTGCCTTTGTGCTAGGAGGAACGGCCACGGGTATGGTTAAATGAACCAGCCTGCATATGTGAGATGCCAAGGAAGGCAGCAACGTGGAGAAGACGCACCGTGTAGCAGTATGACATGAATCCTGTGCTCCTGTGTCTGGGGAGCAGTGGAGGCAGCCAGGGAAAGAGATGAGCACATTCAGTTGTACTTGTATCAAAGCCTCACCAAAACACAGGCTCCAGCAGCATTCCCTGATGGGGATGATCTCCTTGTAAAACATCCACACTTCCAGCAGGATGTTTCTAATTAAACTCAATTGGTTTGCATACCTGCTGGGAGTGACTACTCTGCACCTCGTCTCCCCCTCCTCCTGGAGCACAAAGAAGATGTGACAGCCTATGCTACCACATAGCACTGTGTTCCTTTTGTGTACTGACACTAATGGAGAAAATGGATGGCAACAGCGTGCTTTGTGTTTGCTGCTGTTCTAGGAAGCACTTCCTTTTCTTCTCTTTTTTGTTCCTTTCCACAGAGCATAAGAGTGCTCAGGTTTTACAGCCCTTTTTTCAAGAAGGGGGGGGACTGACAGGGCTTTGTGTAGTTTCCAGACTGTAGGGCATCACTATCGATGCTGATAATGAACCCCTCAGGACTGAGGAAAGTACCCATACAGATCCTGACTACGATGGATGGGGAAAGGATGGGACTGAAGCATGCTATGGTTAGTAGTGCAAGGCAGAACAGCCTGCTGTCACTTACAAAACACTTCTTAGCCTGTCTTACAAGCATAGCCTGACTTGAATGTTTTAAGAAGGGGTTTTATTGATATTGTGTTATCTTGTCTGAGGTATTTATGGGTTTGCCCAGAAAGGTCTCAGACAACCAAACCTTCACAGAAAGCTGTTGAATTGTGTGGATGGCCAGCATGACTCCTGGTTTGTGACTGCCGTCCTAGGCTCCCTTTCTGCATCTTTAGGGAGCCAGCACTTGTCAATGAGATGTAAGTCATGCCTTAAAAGAATGCTTGAATGTATCTGCCTTGTTGTAGCGCGGCATAGCCCTGCTGTGCAATGAGAGAAATGCATTCTCTGTGCTGTGGCAGCAGGTCAGCATCCCAAATGTTCTCCCCTCCAACGAGCTCACTGGGTCAGAATAATTCTGTTTTGGATTGCACAGGGCAGTCTCCCGGGTAACACGCTCCACAGCAAATGCTCGGGGGGAACACGCCCTTGAATGCAAGGCAGTCAATGAGATTTATAATTACTGTGTTTTATAACCCTGCTCATTCAGGCAGGGGAGGATACTGCTGAGGAGATCTCAAACGAGAGCAATGATACATTTGCAGCTACATAAACAGGAGTTGTTAATATGATTTGAAACCTGGGCTGCAGAAAACACTCTTTTGCCCACTGTGCTGCCCGGTGTAACACAAACAATGCACGGACTAGTTTGAAACCAAGCAGGGCATAAACCCGTGCCTTCAGCTCCCCTCTCCCGGAGAAGGGGATGTGGAACCCACTCTGTACCACCAAAATCTTCTGTATTGCATTAAGCAACGTCCTGGCTGAAGGCCAGATCCCAGCTGTCCTTGTAGTGATAATGACCGCGCTCCCTCGGGGTGCTGAGCATGGGCAGAATCCAACTGCATTCGAACACGCGTAAATAGAGAGAACGTGGCGGTGTTAATGCTTGTGGGATGACAACCCGAACCTATGGATGTCTCATCAACAGCCAGCTCCAAGCAGAGTGTGTTTGATTTGCAAAAGAGCCCGGAGGTAAAAAAAACACCCCAGCATCTCCTGGTACAGTTTATCTGATGCTTTGTTTTTGAGTGTCCTTGATGCATAACAGCATGCTATCATCTCTAAAGATTAAAACCAATCCCTTCTTATTGCTCTGCTGGGTGTTTCCAAAGAAATTCATGCACGGATGAAAACAAATAAATAAGGTGCCCAATGGCTCTGCAGGGACCCTTGGCCTCTAGTTTCAGGTAGTCTAGAGACAATTTTAAACAAACATGGACCTCTTAAATCCTTGGCTACAGCTCCAGTGAGGACGTGTTGGAAAGACTTCAGTAGCTTTAATGGGGTGAGGCTGGTAGAGGAGTTTCATCATCATCTCCATTTTGTGATTTTTAGGGTATACATTAACTGAGATCTGGAGATTACCATGTGTAATACTGGATTTTCACTGTTTTTTTAAACTGGAGCTTCAAGTTAAATAACACCACCTTTGTTCAGGCTTTGTTTAAACACAAATTCAAAGTACCTAGGTTGGTTTTCATGGTGTTGAGGTCTGGGGTTTCTGATGGACTAAAGCACAAGTGGAAAAAGCCACCCTCCAATCATCAGTGCAGGACTGGGGCCCGAAATGACAGAATTAAATACAGCATAATCTGAGAGAGCCTCAGGCACTGACGAAGGAACAGTTCAGCTCGCTTCACTTAACATGTCTTTTGCTTTTACCCACTTGGCTTCATTGTTCAGAGGATCTGGCCCAGTACAAGAACGAAATCCCTCCCCCAGCCCTAGTTCTGCTTCCAGCCTTTGCTGCTGGCTAGCTCTGATGGACAGCTGCAGGAGTTCCTTAAGAAGACATCTATGTGACACTGCTGCAGTTGGAAAAAGCCTGAAAATAGGCTTTTTTCTTCACTCCTGCTTAGGCACTGGCTTTTGCTCAGACTGAAAACCACTCTGCAAAGGTACTCCTGAGGGTCTGGTTTTTAAGGGCTCGGCAAACTCGTTCACAACATCACTTGCAAGGGAAAATAACTTCAGAGAGAATTAGCACAAGATGCTTGTGCTGAGCACAAGATGCAAATATTGATTTAGGGGTGCTGGTGGTATGGAGGATAACAGAGATAAGGTCGAATACAAAACCATGCTCTGTGGCTGATAAACAGCCCCACAATGCAATGGATCGCAACCCATAGGAAGGGAAGGAAGCCAGAGCAGGTCACGTTCAGACTGTACCTGCTGCACAGTTTCATCCTGTTTTTAAAAGACCTCTCTTTCATTTTAAAGTTAACTTTATACCTGCGACGCACTGCCCACTTGCTTTATTGTAGTGGGAGTTTGTTTGCTCTTCACTCTGTATACTGGCAGGGTGTTGAAACTGCCCTCAAGGTTTTAGGCAGCAATAGCCAAAAAAATCCTCTCATAGCCCCCTTCACCCTCTTTAAGGCATTAAACTTATTTTGACTGCTTATCAAACACTTTGTCCTTGTTAACCTTGGCCTTCCCCTATCCTTTGTTGTGGGGCCAGGGCTGCTGACCACAACTACTATTAGTCAGTTACCTCTAGTATAAGAGCACTAGCAGCAGCACTACAGTATTGCAGGATATGGTGTCATAGACACCTCAAAGCCACCATAATTCCTTTTAATTTGAAAGGTTTCACCTTTCACCATCAGCTCTGTGGCATCTGAGCAAGGAAAGTCTTTGCTAAAGGCACCTCTCTTCTAATAGGAGATGCGGAGAAGCAGTCCCTCTGGTTCTTCTCAAACTGTGACAACTGACCACTGAGATGGAAAAAGTTTGCAAGGCATCTAGTTCAAAGTATGCAAAAATAGCAGGGCTGCACTTCCAACAAGGCTGCTTCTCTGCCCCTGTTTGATGCCAGCTTGTGAGGGTGAAATTGAATAGTGCAGGAGTCAAGATTTAATCCATTTACAGAACTTCAGTCGTATGAAGTTGATTTGAAAGGATTTGTGCTACGTGGATATATCATGACTTGTCATAGCTGCCTGCATTGACTCTACATTATGTGAGCATTCTTATTGCAGAGACTAGCTACATTGATAAAATCACTTAGTACAGCTGACCAAGGTAAAAACAGATTTACAAAAACCAGCCTGCCTTTTGGCTCAAGGATCTCACATATAAGCCATTTTTACTTTGTGATGCTGCTATTTTCGATGCTGCTATTTTGTATTTGCTGGTTTGGGAGAGCTGATATTAAACAATGTGTTACTTCCAAACCATTTCCTTTGATTGTTCTTCATTCACTATTCAAAGTAAGAGATTAGTTAAGAATGGTGTATGCTGCCAGTCCGATCTGCTGTTGTCAGCCACCAAATAACAGAGAATTTCTCAGAGAATGCAAAATCTATGAGCTGAGAAAGTCTTCTGCAGAAATATGAACACTTATCTCAAATACTTGCACAATCATTTATCCTAAGTGAAAAGCAGCTCAGAGCTTTCAAGATTGCTTGTTTGACCTATTTGTGGTATTCTAGGAACAACAGCAAGGAATCCTGAAGTGAGGGTTTCTGCTCCTGAAGCCTGGAAATCTCAAGGGCCTGTGGGTTTTACTTCTCTTGCTCTCAAGGCAAGACACTTTTCAGGCAAACAGGATAGCAAATGGTCCATGGACCTGGTGCTGAAGATACTGCAGGCAAATTTGCTCTTAATATGCATGAACTGTGTGCAGAATCTCTTACTCTCACTGCAGTCACAGGGAGAACTGTTATCTGCTGTACTGCAGAAGCCTGTCCTGAACTATCCTCACGTATATAATCTCAGTTCGGAAAAGACCTAAATGCTATGGGGTCTGGCTGTAAGTTAACAAGTCTATAAGCTCACCTACCCCATGAAGCTTTGAGCCCACAAGGGGATCATATAGGACATTAGAAATGCTTTATTGTGGTATTTGTTTAATTTTTCCTAGCTTCATTTGTCTGTATTAGTCACTCCCGTGCTCTGCCGAGCAAGTGACAGCCTCAGAGAGAAAACACCCCTGCTTGCCAACCTGGCACAAAATCACTACAAGTTCAGAAACCCTATAGATTTTTAGATGTGAGGGAATAATACTGCTCTCTTATTAAAAACCATACAGTCCCATAAAAGTGCCAAACCTGCTTGCCGTTAGCTGCTTTGGGAAACACTGCCCAGGGGAGTATTTACATGAGGATGAAGCTAAACTTTCTCCTTGTTTAAAACAATAATCACAAGCTCAGAGCTGCTTAAGAATTTATTTTAAATGCAATTAATAGTTCATCCTTCACTACCAATTAGGTTGGTGGGGCTGGTATGTTACGTGCAAATGTGCTGAATGAGTGATGTAAGGAAGGAGAGGCAGTGGGGTAGCCCTGTATGTTAGGAAGTGTTTTGATCGCAGAGAGCTTAATGATGGTGACAATAGGGTTGAGTGTTTATGGGTAAGAAGCAGGGGGAAGGCCAGCAAGTCAGGTATCATGGTGTTAGTCTGTTACAGACCACCCAACCAGGGTGAAAAGCAAGATGAAATACTCTATAAGCAGCTGAGAGAAGTCTGACAGTCACAGAACCATAGAACATCAGTCTGAAAGGGACCTCAAGGATCATCTGGTCCAACCTTTCTTGGCAAAACATGACCTAGAATACATGTCCCAGCAGCCTGTCCAGCAGAATCTTAAAAGTGTTCAATGTTGGGGAGTCCATCTAGATTATCCCAATGGCTGATTGTTCTCATTGTGAAAAATCTTCCTCTAGTGCCCAACTAGAATCTCCCCAGGAACTACTTGCACTCATTACCCCTTGTCTTCTCCACTGCTAGCCCATGTTCTTGTGGGTGACTTCAGCTTATAGACACACGAGAGCCAAAGCATGGATGGTAGATTCCCTGTGGGTCTCTGTGTTGTGTTTGCATGGTAAGGCTTTGGCAGCAGACGGGCTACAGGGGCAGCCAACGTCAACCTACCACATTCTCCATTTTGAGTATCCAGCATCCTTCCCTACTCACTCCAGGATCACTAACTGCTTACAAACAAGGCCTCACTCTTCCAACAAATTAGACTCCTCCTGCCCCAGCCTGGTTAGTTCTGCAAGGAAAGTCCTCTTTAGAATATGGGTCTTTACTTTCTTACTCCGCGCTACCCTGGGGCACAGCTCACTTACCAAACAGTGCTGGGGACCTGTCCCATTCCCAAAGCACCAGACCCCAACCAGAAGAGATTGCTCAGCGCACACGGGGGATGCTCCTTCCATCTAGGACTTCACAACCAAATTTGAGCCTGCTAAAACCAGCTGACATGATGCTTCTTGTAAATCTGAGGTACACAAATGTGTGTGTACACACAGACACACACATTTACTTCCCTGCTGTAGGCCACAGAGGATGCCAGAACCATCCCAGTAGCTTGGCTGTTTACAAACACTCAAAGCATAAAATCACAGGTCACATCATGGTGCCTCCTACCAAGATGTCTTACTTCAACAGCTTCCAAATGACTACTGATGTCCCAACAGGCCTAACTTATTCACATTTCTCTGCCTTTGTCCGTGTTGTCTTGGACAATAGCGTTCCTTACTGTCTACAGTGCGGAAAAAAGCCCAGGACATTGTGGCTTTCTGCACAAAGGGCACTGTGGGTTACTGAAAAATTCAGTGTTGATACCGAAATGTCAGCATAACTCAGAGATGGCAGCTCTGTATTTTATTTAAGCACTGACCAAGCAATCTTTTACTTACTCTTGAGTATAAAAGTCTTGCTTGCTGTATGTGATCATTCTGTGTGATTTGCCTCTAGCCCTTAATGACTCAGGTCTTTCTTGCCATGTCAGTCTCCTCAATCTCCCTGGAGCTTTAAGAGGAGTTTCCTTTGCTGAACAGTGACATCCTGTACCTGGGATGGAATGACCCCATGCAACTGTACAGGCTGGATGCCAACTGGGGAGAAGCAGCTCAGCAGGGATCCTATGCAGCACTGAAGATAAGCCTTCATACTGCACTGCATTAGGTAATGCATCTCAGCAGACTGAAAGTAATTATTTCCTGCTATTTGGCATAGATCTGGAGTGCTGTCACCAGTTCTGAGTTCTCCAGTGCCAGGAAGATGATGATACACTGGAGGAAGGCATGTGGAGGGCCACTGACATGGCTGGGGGGACCATGATATGAAGAGTCTGAGATGAGCATTTATTCAGCCTTTCCCTCTCCAGGCTGAGAAGGTATCCAAGTGCCATCTTCAGCTACCTAACAGATAACTGGAAAAGATGGTACCAAACTTTTCTCAGAGGTGCTTGGTTGCAACAGATTAAGGCACAGCAAGGGAAATTCTGGTTGTTAGCTATCAAGAACAAAGTCTTCACAAGGAGAGGTGCAGCATCAGAACTGAGGCACAGAGAGATGATGGAGTATTCATCCTTGGAAATGAATGTCCAGCTATGTCAAAGCTCAGCTGGACATAGTCCTGAGCAACCTGCTCTATATTTGAAACTGGCCCCTCTGCGAGCAGGAGGTGGGACCAGATGACCTCCAGAGGAAAGGTTGTTTCTCACCTACATTCTTCTGTGATTCTAATGTGCCTCATGACATGTGCGCTAAGATATTAAGCTCACTTAATATATCATCACTGGTGTCAGGTGTCATCAACACTCTCATCGGTGGGAACACTGCCGAGCTGACTCAAATACTGTACATCTTGTCTAAATGCAATTAAAAAGGCACATGGCAGTTTCTGTGTATCTCAATTAGCCTGGTACCATGCATGCTGACATTCAAAATTAGCTGACTTGGAGGCCCGTTCCCCACTCAGTTCAGGCATTATATTGAGCTTGCCTGATCTGTTGTAAAACTTACTCAGGCTCACAAAGTAACACCCTCCTTCAGAGTCACATTAACTGCAATTTGTGGTTTAGAGGAATCAAAGCAAAGCTCACCCAGTACCAATCTAATGAATCAAACCCTAAAAGATTAACGTGCCTGAGTAAAGCAGCAAACCTCACATAGAGCTCCACAGACCTGCCTCCCCTTTTATTGCTCTGCTTTTAGGATGTAAGAGGAGCAGCGGGCAGTGACGTCTCTCCCACACTGGCGTCTATCATTGTAATGTTAAGTGCTAGCTCCTATCACCCCCGTAATCCTGTTTGGGAAGCTCTGCTACAGCATTTACGTTCTTATCTTTGTTTAGACAATGCTGGCAAATAAAAGCATAAGCAAATAATCTCCACTGTACAGCTTGGCACTGCTGAGATGCTGCCATTTGTGTTCCAGTTGATTTTTATTTGCAGTCTCTTATGCTAGTGACAATCTTGGAAAGCAGATGCAGCCCGGTAAGTGACGCAACTGTAAACCTGATGCTTTTATGAGCCTACTCTTTGTATTAAAATGAATGCTGAACAGGTGAACACAAGCAATAAGAGAACCGGGCTAAATATGAAAACATCAGTGCAGTAATTTCTCTGGAACAAGTCAGTGTAATTTCATCTCATCTCATTTCCTGCCTTAGGCCATGTACTAGGAGATACTCAGCTGCCTCATGTGATTAATTTAAAGAGGTATGAGATCAACACAAACATAAGCACCCACTTTAATTGCACAGTCTCCCTATACCCCCAGGGGAAGAACAGAAGCAGACTCTCCACAGAGAGAGAAGAGCAGGAGCCTAAAAGAAGGAGCTCTGCACCAACCTTGGAGAAGTCCCTTTCTCTGTGCAACACAGGAAGAGAGTGACCAACTCATCTACCTTAACTAAAGGCTGAGTGAGAACTAGGCAATGTGAGTCTTCACCTATGACTTAAAAGTACTTAAAATGGAATTGCCACCTCAGACTCTCAATAGCAAATAGGAAGTTTAAAACCCCATTGCTTTGTTCACTTCTTACAAAGCCGATGGCTATTAAGTAAGGCATGACAGAAAAATTACTACCCACCCAACTTCCAAAAATACTAGTAACCAGGACTGATTTAGGCAAACAATTATATCCGACAAAGCCAGTGAACTGCATGGCTCCAGAGAGCAACTGCAAGACAGAGATGCTCGAGCCTGTTTCTGATTAAGCAGCTCCTAGATTGTATGCTGTGCTCAATGACTGTCTCCAGTCTGTGCCCTTCATGATGGAAGGAAGGCTCAGCTAACTACACCGGTCATAAATCTCCCCACTGAAAGGTGATTAGCTTGAAAATCCCCTGTTGTTCTGTCAGGAAGCCATACAGAAGAGGTGCAAATCCATTAAATTACAACTTGCAGATACGTATCTAAGGAGAACACATGGCATTTGGTGATATATGGAAACTACCGCATTACACCTTCCGACAGCTTATAAGAGTATCTGTCCCAAATTAACATTCTTGCCATCTGATTCTCATTAGACTCATTCAACTCTTCTGTTAATCTTAGATTTTTCCTCCCAAGGGATTAACAGTGATTTTTGTGTCTTGTGCACACACAGGATGGTCATACTGTTTCCTACAGGGCGGATTCATTCAATAAGGAACTATGCTATTAAATCTGACTTGACGTTATTGTCAATAGAGCTGAGCTGCCACAATGCTGCTTATTTTTAAGAGAACTTCAGTGCAACTCTCCTGTGAGTCCAGCTACATCCATCATTCTACTCCATGATACACACAAGTCACTTGACAACTCATTAAAAATATATATAGAAAGTTGGAGGTCAGGGCTGTGTTCCAGGGAAGCCATAACAACATTCAAACTCCACCTCTAATTTAAAGAATAATAAAGCTAAAAATAATGACAGAATGCTTCTGGGAATAGAAGTTCTTCAACAGAAAAAGCAAACAGGAAAGCAGGACAGCAGGTGGGCATGTAAGACATTATTAGGGGGACACTGGGTTTCAGGTCACAAGTAAGGACAGTATGAATTCAGTTACTGGTAGTCTGGGGAAGGCAGATTGCATGCCCAACTCTTTTGGGTTTGCTTAAATCCTGCTTACAGGGACCTTTGGGCTGCCCCTTTCTCCCTGGTAAACAGATCAAGCTCCAGTATCATAGGGGTCAGATTGTTTCTCCCACATCTCATCCTGGAAGGCTGCTCCAGAACCTCTCTGCACAAGTGGTCAGGAACCATCTTCAATCTCCAGCACCAATTTACAGCAGATAAAGCTGCATCCTTTAGCTGATGCAGCTTTTCTCTGCCCATAGCATTCACTGTTAGTTTCCAGACATACCTGCAGAAACCAAATGCATCCCTTCCCAACCTTTGTTTTGCTACCCTGACAAGTCAGGCTCTTTCCTGCCCACTCCTGACCCAAACATAGGCAGTTTGGGTTTTTTTCCTCTGCTCTGTTTCCACCTGGGAATTCTCTTTTGAGCACTTCCAGCAGCATTAGCAATATTAAAGAGCAGCTCATTGAGAAGAGGGGAGCTTTATAGAAGCATGAGAAAGGACAAGAGGAAAGGGGCAAGAGGATTGTTTTCAACATGTAAAAAATGAACAAGTTTAGATGTCACAAACAGGAAACCTGTATTAAGTTCTTGCCTCAGGAGTCGAATTTTCCTAAGGGCTGAGGAGTTCCTCCCAATTTCTTGGTCCTGGATTGATTGTTCTGTTGTTTTCAGACACTCCTTCAACACCACTGGAACAAGCTTCTGACCTAAGCGCACTTTCAGATTCTTTGTAGTGAATTTTACCTTTCTTGGATAAAATAGCAAATAAATAGCATCGAAAGAGCCTTCTGGGGCAAATCAAGCTTAGGTTCATCCCCTGCAAAAATCTACAAGGCAGAGAGGGATGGAAAAGGAAGAAACAACCTGCTGAATGGCTAATGGTAGAGAAAAGAAGTGATTTTAACTGTCTCTGAGTCGTCAATGCTTTACCTTGGTATTTTAAAGCAAGCAGCAGTCTTTGCTGTCTCTTCTATGTCCCTTTCAATTCCTTCCCCTCCCCTTCTCACTTATACTCTCTATACCTATAGATCACCATTTGCCTACACTGAAGAAATGCAGTGCACTGAATAGAAAAAAACCTGAGAAAACTGTTAGCAGTCTATAGGGATTTCCCCACATCAAGGTAAAACTTATGGGGTGGGCTGAGCTGTTTGAACATTCTGTAGTATCAGAGTAGTCCAAAAATATCCTGCTGGAGACTAGGGCTTAGCAAATTCATCCTTCCAGTGTTTTCTTGTACATTCCATATTAGGTAGACCTAAGAGAGCCCCAGAGTCTGTTGCTCTCCCGGCTGCATCACAGAAGACGTCACTGCTCTTCCTTTGGGTTGCTAGAATCTCCTGTTGACTGTCACTATTACTTAATTAAGAAAGAAGGGGAAAAAAAAAGGCACTTTGTTCAAGGTTGCTCCGTTTTTGGAAAGGCTTGTAATGACTGTCTGTCTATTCCAATGCTTTTCCTACCTTTAGGTCTGTCATGTCTCTCCTAAACATCCAACCCCCTTCTCACCAGGGGAAGCTGCAGAGCTGCACTGGTACAAAGACGTTCTGCTCGCACTGAATTTGCAGAGAAGGATATATTCACTGTCAGAGAAAGGAAGCTCCCTCCCTCCCTTCCTCCTCCCCCCTGCAAAAAGCTATTTTTTGCAGGCGTTGTCATATCTTATTCCCAGGAAGAGACGAGGGCTGTGCTAGAAAGTCATCGGATTCACATTTGCTTCTGTTTCACTCTGTCCTTCACAGCACTGCTCTAACAATTTATCAATACAATGGAGGGCAAGGCACAACACACAGGCAAGGCAGACTCCTCTAATGAAAACAAATCTTTGCTAGAGAAGAAATAGTTCACAGATTTGCCTCCTAAATCCCACTCCCACTGCAATAATGTTTTCATCACTACTTACATTTAGGGACATAAGGGTGCTCAGAGCTATAAAGCACATCATTTGTGCTGAGCAGTCGCAGTACTTTGCCCAAAATAATTTGTGGTCCAAAAGCCCAAATGAATAAAGCACCATAGGAATCAAGCCATATAATTACGATAAATAAGATCTTGCGCTTACAGAGCGCCCGTCATCTCAAAGTACGTGCAGATATTAATTAAGCTCCACAAACCCCAGATGAAGTAGATTAGTAGCTTCATCCCTGTTTCACAGAGGTTTAGTGTAAAGTGTGACACATAATCACAGCTGAAAGTGCAGCGGAGCTGGCAGTGCTGGGGATGGTGGAAGCCAAGGCTCCACCTCCTCTCCAGCCCTCTACAGTGAATTGCCTTCAATGGAAAATGACTGAGTTGCGGTTCTGTGCTCTCTGGAAGAGGAAGGACCCACCCTGTTGCACAACAGCAGCAAAGCCCTCGCCTGAAGTGTTTTGGTAAATGCCATGAAACGGTGCTGGGTTTGGGAAGGGAAATCATATATTTCTAAAATATTTAGTTGCCCAATCTCGCTCCTTCTAAAATGCCAAGAGATCACCTCTGTGTCAGCACCCCTTATAAACAGTCCCAATAACATGGCTTGTGGCTTCACAGGTTTGGAGGACATGGCATATATTATATCTTAAGTACTGTAATCTGTGATGTTGGCTTTTACCTTTCTATTTCTGTGCATGTTACTATGTTATAACTCAGAAGCCACACAGACCTAGGATCACACAGACGCAATGTAATTAAAAGCTATAGGAAGTCTAAACCTTAAAAATAACCCTCTCTTGAAGCAGGTTTCACATACAGAAATTCTGGATAATAAACAGAAATAATAAACAAATCTGTTACCATCCAAAAATATTTACCATAATGAATGTAATGTATATACGTACTTAAGAAAGACCTTAAAAATGGTGTTACTAGTAAAGCTTCAATTGTTTTGTATGTTAAAGAACAGCTACAAATTCATTTTACTATCATTATCTACTGAAATTCAAGTTCTTATGACAGCAATTGCTCAAAGATTCCCTTTAAATGATAGCTGTGATTATGTAAAATATTTTCAGTATCACAACAGTAACTGTCCACTTCATCAAAATTACCCAGTCCCTAATTCTGCTTATCACCTTTGCCAAAACTAGAGCACAGGGAGCATCAAATGCAGCTAGGAAGCAATATCTCCAAAACACATCGCTCATTGTGACTCTAGATACAATTATCCACCTAATTACACTCAGGACAAATGCACAGTTGTCCTAAACTACTTGGGGATGCATTTTAATTGTGATGTTCAGTTCTCTTTATACAAATACAAAAAACCTGAGCAAGAAATGTCACTAGAAAATGGAAACAGAGCACGGTGTACTTATCTACAAAATAGCTAACAAATTGGATAAACTACGGACATAAAGCAGCTCCTTAGATGATAAATAACTCTTAATGTGAAAACTATGCTCTTTTGTTCCCACATTTAAGCACAGAATGCATTCTAACTTCAGCTTTCAATGTAAAAATGCTTTTAATTAGGGTCCTAGACACCTTACAAGACATACAGACGATGGAGTTATAATAATTTACCCATGCTGAGAATCTGCCCCATGATTTATATGATTACTTCATGGCAGCATGAAACAAATCCCCAAGGAAGTAATGCATGCCATCCTTGAAAATATTAAGCAATCAAGCTATGTTTTTATGATGTGAATGGATGCCTTTGAAAACAAGGATGCATGCACCATACTGTGAGGTAAAATGAAATAAATGAACAGAAATAATTCATTTCCATGTTCTATTCAGGGGAAACTGTAGTCTTCAAATTATCCTGATGCTACCAAATGAGAGTCTGGAGACAATAGGTTGACTCTTCTTCTAAAATGAACATGAAATTGCATCCTAAGTACACAATGAAGGCCAAATTAAACAGTCCAGGACTCTTTGTAAAGGCTCTTTCTTTTTATTCAGCCCTTGCATCCAACTGAACAATTAAGAGCAGTAGATTTAAACAAATCATCATCTAGTTTTTAAACACTCAAATCTAATCAAAAGGACAAAAGGAACATCATAAAAAAACCTCTCAATCAAGCTCTTCAGCTTCTAACATTATCAGCAGAGAGAAATTTGTGTTCCTCAGCTGAAAGGATGTCTCTATCAAGCTGAATGAGGAATATATATTAAAGACTAGAGCTGCAGGCTTCTTGTCTGTGTTGTATTCAGACTGGGACACTGACATCTCTGCAAGGACCCAAGACAACACGTTACACTGCTCCTTGATATTATAAATCACAATGCATTCAATCAGAGGTGCTGATCATTCAGAAAATAATACAGACCCTGCAGGCAGGAGAAGATGGAAAGAGCTGTGATAATGAGATCAGGTTAACACAAAAGATCTCAAGTAGAATGTTGTATTTGTATGAAAATGTATATAGCTAATAATTACACGAGTAGAAGACCATGGGACAGTGAGAGGTTTTTTAATACTGAGACTACAACGCTACCTTTGAAGCTAAGCTAGTCTATTCTAGAAGCATTATTTGTTCTAGTCTTCTCATCTTAATAAGAACTGTTAGAAGTTCAGAGAGAGGCAACAGCAATAATGAAAGGAATGGGACTGGTTTGGTGATAGCTATCTATAAAATCAGTAATGGAAGGGGGATGATTAAGAATCAGTGATGTGTTATGTCTTCCAGAATAAGACCTAGGTGCATCAGTTTGGCTAAGGAAAAGCTGCATCCAGAGCATATAAAGTTTGGCAGCTCTTTGTACAACAGAAAGCACACCTGTGGGTCTACTTGCTGAAGGGTACTGTCAATGCTGAAAGACAACAGGCTCAAGACAAGCTCATGAAGGAGAAATCCACTGTGAGTTATTAAGCAAGTAGAACCTGCATCTACTTCAGGATGTCCCTGAGCTAAGCCATAACCTCAGAAGTGCCACATTTGCCTGCCCTCACTTTGCAGGTATGATTGGATGGAAAGCAGCTTTGCAGAGAAGGCCTTGATGGACAACAAGCTGGCCATGAGCCAGCAATGTGTCCTTGCTGCAAAGGCAGCTAATGGCATCCTGGACTGCACGAGTGTTGTCACAAGTCTGATGGAGGTGATCCTTCCCCTTTACTCTACTGGTGAGGCCACACCTGGAGTGCTGTGTCTGGTTCTGGGCTCCTCAGTAGGAGGAGCACATGGACCTACTGCAGACAGTCCAGCAAAGGGCCACTGCGATCATTAAGGGGACGGAGCATCTGTCATACAAGGAGAAGCTGAGATAGCTGGGACTGTTAATGTTGTAGGATAGAAGTCTTAGGTGGGACCTTATCAATATGGTTAAATATCTGATGGTAAGGTGTAAAGAAGATGGAACCAGACTGTCTTATGGCTGGATGTGCACAAACTGAAACAGAAAAAATTCCATTTAAACATGAGGTTAAGTTTTGTTTATTGTAAGGGTGATCAAACACTGGAGGAAGTTGCCCAGAGAGGTTGTGGAGTCTCCATCCTTAGAGATATTCAGTTGGACACAGTCCTGGTACCCTGCTTTAGCTGAACCTGCTTGAGCAGTGGCCTGGATTACATGATCTCTCAAGATCCTTTACAACCTCCACAATTCCATGACTCTCTATGTGGCTGATACCTCTCAAATTGCATTTACCATAGGAGCTTCAAAAAACAACCAGGCTTCCTGAGGGAAGGCCAAAATCTACAAGTCTCAGAAAACAAGGGTCACAAAACAGCCTACAGTCAATTTATTGGCTCAGCTGAGGTGACTTAAACCCAGATGGATGGGAGGCTAGGTTTTCCTACTTTGGTTAGAGGTAGGACTGCACAGTATATGACTGTAAAGCCCTTCTGCATGGCTGCCAATCATGTTTTGTGGTACAGATGACTGTCTTTCTAAGAAAAAGCAGAACTCTCATGATTAGCACAACTGGCGTTACCTGTATATTCTATTTAACTTGATTACAGAACAAATCAAACTCATTTTCACTAGATTATATTTGCCACACATTTCTGTGGTCACAACAGAACACAGAATCACTTTATAAAGAATGCTTTCCAATTTAACCTTCAGAAAAACCCACCAAACAAAGCCCAATATACATTTCATTTTGTTTTGCTATCAAGCATAGGGATGAGGCAGTGCAGGCAGCTACATGGCACTTTGATAACAACCTTATCATCTTTGCCCCAGCCTTTGACAGATGTGAGGAACCATTACAATCTTCTACTGCAATCAGTAAGACTTAAGAATGATTCAAGCAATTTTAATTTGATTTGATGGCATTTTTTGGTGTTTTCATTAAATCTGGCAAAGTGAAGGAGATCAGACTGCACGTTTTTTCCCTTTAAATACATGATTCTCTTTCTTCTTCCCTGAACTAAAACATGTTGAGAACTGTTCTAACTCGACAAAGTCCTATGTGAGATGCATGCTGGGCAGGAGTCTTCTCAATATCTCAGCATGTTTCTAGTTTTTCTTGCACTATTATGTATGGAGCTTTAGGACTCAAATCCAACACGCTGGCATTGATTTTCCCCTCCTCTGAATCAAAGGGAGAATGATACTGGATGCACTGTGGCTGGGAACTAGCAAATCTCAATTTCTCTAGAGACATGCAGGTAGGTGGATTTGTTTCTTGCTTTACAAGGAGGTGTCATCTGCTCTGGCTTATGTTATATTTTCTGACTTGGTTGGGCACATGTCAGTTTTGTTACCACCGTCCCAAAGCTGTGTATATCGTGATGTTATATAACCAAATTTGGAACATACTGGAAGAAGTAAGATGTAGTGATTTTGTTTAGAAATGTGCTGTCAGAGATCAGCATTTGGCATGGCTGATTAGTCACAGTGTAAGACAAGGGGATACAGGCTACGCTCTTGTTACTGGATCAGTGAATATACCCACTCAGTGGAATCTCCATCAGCCTCCTTGGGAGGGAGAAGGGCTCTATAATCCTTGTGAGCAGGCCCCAGAAAGGGAAAGAAGAAAAGAACAGGGCTGTTCTAATAAAGGGAGCTAAGACAGAAATAAGTTAGACAGAATGAGGAGAAACGTGGAAAATAAACCTCTAGCAAGTTGTATTTCTTAAAGAGAGCTGTGGTCTTCCAGCATGCACAGTTTCTAAGGGCCAAGACAAGCTAATTGTTTCTGACAGCAGAGTTGTTCAACCAAAGGAGTAGCTCCACACCTCATCAGGAGCCCTTTGGTACATAAAAATGCTCCCAAGAGCCTGCTAAACTGATTCTATTTTCCAAGTGAAAACAGAACTCCTCAACAAATGTGCTTCCTTAGAGTAGGTATTAGCCAATAGTATTTACTTTGTAAAGGCCATTGGTGGATTCTTAATATAGGCTTAAGGATCCTGTGGCCATGCTTAAAAAGTGCAAGTGCTATCAAGAAGCAGCACAGCTATGTGGTATTTTCAGTGTGCCTGTGGTTTCCTAACTACAGTATTGGACACCAAGTGCCAACAGCCCTTGCAATGAAGCAGTGTGTGGTACCCACCTCATGAGATGCATTCAGTACTGCAGTCCTGCCGTAAAGTGCTGCTCTTCCATGCAGCAGCATCCTTTATATGGAAAGCACACTGATTTGACAGCTCTTGTAAACACCCTACAGTCACAGTATAAACACAGCATTTTCAGCTACACAGAGAAAGAGCTTGTGTTTATTATGGTGGTGACTCTACCCTGTGTAAAAGTGAAGCTATTGACACCCGATGGACTCATTCATTGCTAAATTCATGTCCTTCATTTAAAGCCAGCAGTGCTCTTCAGGTTGGAATTTTCCAAATATAGCTTTGACAACCCAGTTCTGAGAGCCCAGGGGAAGAGACATGACTACTTTGCTAATTGATGCTGATACACCAGAGAGAATCGGCACTGTCTACAGCAGAGTTTTCCCTTAAAGTGGACTAGGTCGGTTGGATGGCAGCTGCACTAAATCAAACAGCAATTCTCATAACCAGACCCTCTTTACCTAAATTATTACACATCCACAACAGTATTGCTACAGTGGGAAAACTACGTACTTAAATGTTTGGGGAGACCAGCACTGAAACAGCATACGCGAACTGAATTTCAGCTGCATGTGTGTCTTCCATAGCTTCAAGCCACTTGGAACTAGCTGATAATCCTGTCTGGCCTCTTGCATAATCCAAGACATAGATGTCCCTCTGGTAGGAAACTGAACATACTGTGCTCAAAGAACCTGTATTTTTAATAACAGTACAGCTAGTACTTGCCTATTACATACATTTCAGAAAGGTATCAATTCTTCTGAGGGCCTTGAGGAGATGCAGAATTTAACACTTGTTATATTATAACCTCAATTGCATAAACCCAATCTTAAGGTCTTCACGGGGACACTGTCTCATTCAGTACACAGGACAAAATCACTTAGCCACTCAGTATTTTATTTTTGCCCTTTTTGTTTGATGCATAGCCCTAAAAGCCTTGTTTACTGCACAGTATTCCAAGCTCTGTTCTGAAGGCAGAATGATTAATTTCTTTACACGCTTTTCTATAGTGCTCATCAGATGCTTTTAACTTGTTATGTGCAATTTCCTAGCTTTTGGAAAAATATACAAAGGAATGCCATTATGTGGCATCCTAGAAGTACTGCCATGATTCATATCAGCAGGGATAGACCAAACCTTTGCTATCTTAGCTAACAGGTGTAAAACACAGGCTGCCAGCATGGCCAAGCTACAGGAGATGAGGCACATGCTTAAGCAAGTGATTTTCACTGGTATTTACTGACACCAGGATGGGAAGATTCAGAATTTTAAGGAGACTGAAGGCTATGGAGTGGCTAACTTGCAGGTTCATGCTCCTTTGAATGTCTCATAAGATCGACCTCTTTAATTCATCCTTTCCAACATGCCTACCCCTCAGCCCATGTGTCTTGGCTTGTTTCCTCACTCCAATCCCATTCTTCTTACCTATCCAGTCTTATGCAGTACTACCTATCTTAATTCCTACCTATCCTTATTTCTCTTGTTTTGTTATCAAGTTTATCTTTCCTCTTCCTGACTTGCTCACAGAGTCTCTGCCCCCAACCTCTGTCTTTAACCTCTCCTCAATTTTACTTCTACTCCTTGACTAAGAGATGAGGTAGCTTACTGGGGTTTGAGGGGAATGAGCATTCACAGACTCCCTAGAGATTTCAGAAATACCTATCTACTAAGCACATATAAAATGTGGTTTTTTAAAGGTTATAACTTGGGCAACCTAGGAAGGATTTTATTAGGGATGGTAAAAAGTGCATTAATACATGACAAAGATTACCTATTCCTGACAAAACCCGGAGGCACTAAAGCACAGTAAATAAGATGTCACAGAAGCCTTTAAGGTCTCTTCTTTAGCTTCATTTTCAGAAGCAGTTAAGCTATGTTGGGTGACATTTTCCAAAGTAAACTGGGCCAGAGCAGATGTGCATCTCCGAAATTTCTATTCCAAATGACTACAGCTTCAGAAGATTGAAATGAGAAGGCACAGTATGTGGTTCTGCCCATAATATGAGACAAAACCGAAAGCTATTAGTATCATGTTGGCATCTAACTTGATGGCTGCTCTGATACCAGCGACTTGTCTGAAATCATGACACTAACTGAACAAAGAATGCATTCTATCTCGCCAAGTTTTTACTGCCTTATTTTCTAAAGGTTAGATTACAGCGACAAAGTAATGTTATTGCCCCATATAAGCCTGATATATGCATAACTATTTCGTAACCTTCTCCTGACATATGCACCAGCTATTCATTTGCTAGTTTTGCACTGAACATTCAGGATTAAAAATATCTCGTTCCTTGCCTGTAGGTTCTACTCTTTTCTCTCAATTATAACTTCACTTTACGTTTGTCCTGTTGTGCGCTGACACCCATTCAGTTTTGGAGTTGCCTGCAAACCTCATCAGGACCAAACTTATGCCAGGGAATACAAACCTGCTAGCAAAGACACAAAGCAGTCACATGGGTATAGAATTGCTGTATAAATCACATTAGTCAAGAAAGACTTCTAAAACCCCAGAGAGGCGTAGTAAGGCTTGCAGTTAAGATGAGACATCAAGATGAAGTATGATTAACTGTTCTGATTTTGTGAGATAAGTGGGGTTTGGTCTTCCACAAAGCTCCCTGTATTATTATTATTAAGCTCTGTAAGTAAGTTTGTTTTGGGGATGGTGCAACAGAAACATACTTGCTGGGTAGGAATGTTTCCAAAAAAAACCCATAAATGTGGAGTCACTGCCCCTACACAAGGCTGGAGCTAAGCCACAGCTTAAGACAATAACAGATTAGTTTTACTGTAAACTCACACTTTATCTTGATTTGACACAAGACTCCGACCCAAGGTGTACAAACCCCATATACATCTACATTCTATAGGTACTTAATTGAGATCTTTCAAACATCGGTGTACTGCTTGTTTAAAATGCATAACAGTTAGTAGGAAAAGCAGCAAAGACAAACAGTGAGTTGACTTCCAAAACTATCAGTAAAATATTTACTTTTGATACAAGTCCTAATTAGTTAAAAACATTTAATCCAGTCTTAAAATAGAGGTTCAAGCTACCCGGTTTATTCTTGGAACAGTCACTTGCTCTCAGGATTAGGAAGACAATGAAACCCAGAGCAAGCATGAGCCCTCTTTCCTCTTATTACAGTTAATCAGGAACATAAATACTATAATGGAGCTGAGCCCCTGCAAACTCACCAGGCTGTGCATAATTTCCACTCCAGCTGGATTCACTGTGAGCGCTTCATCATACAATTGCCTCGCCTCCTCCAAATTGCCTTTCATCTCTGCAAGCTTCCCACGCATGTACAGTACAGCGTGAGATGTGGGGAAAAGACTAGCTGCCTCCTGGATACAAAAGCTTGCTTCTTTGAGATGCTGCTGTTCCATGAAGAGCTCAGCTAAAAAAGAACACAAACACAAAAACCAAAAAACACCCTACCATTAGTTGAAATAAGTCAGAGACCTTTCTTCACATTACATATCATCTCCCTCAAGCATATTAAGACATGAGGCCATGATGCGGCACAATGCTTACTACTATAGTTAGTGCTTACTATCACAAGTGGATTTACTGAATGGGTCTTTTTTTAATGCTAAGGGCTCTATAAAGACATTCATGGAAACCTTTAGGTGGTGTCCTGACAGAGGATGGCCTTAAGGATTAGTCAATCGGGAATGTAAACAGTGCTGAACTGAGCCCTAAGGAAGCAGGGCTGGTAGCCACTTGGAGCCATCATATGTACTTCCAAATAATCTCAAGGGAAAAGAACAGAATAAGCCATCACTGTCTGCTGGGAACTTTAAACATGCCAGAGTAATGGGATACATCTGACAGAGCTGGACATCAGATAACTTATTTAAAAGAGTATTTCTACATTTTAAAAGATTATTAGAAGTGTTTCTCTCTGCTTATTTGTCTACTTTATGAGATAGCTGTCCCTTACTTTTCAGAGTCTATTAAAATCAAAAGGTTTTTATCGTTTTACTCATATTGTGTATTCACATACTTACTTCCTCATACGTATGCTACAGAAAAAACGAGAACTCTTGAAAGAGACTGCTTAGTCATCTACTTTCTTCAACTACCAGCAACTACCTTAGTGGTTTTCTTAGGAAAAAAATAATTAACAGGCATACTGATGTGCTTGATTGCTTATTTTTAAGTAAAATAATTTCTCATGTTAAACAAATTTCATAATGTACCTTGTGGTTAAACATTAACACTTCTCAGGATTTGGACTAGATCACCATTGGGCTAGATGATTGCTCTAGGACCCTTCCAACTGAAATAGTGAATTCTAATTCTAGATTTATTATGCATCTTATCCTTGCAAAAGACTTCAAAAGTGATACTCAATTTTCACTGCCACACATAACTGAAAAGGGAAACTGGTTTTATAGATGTATATTCTAGATATATAGATATATATCCTGTGTATAGAATCACAGAATGGTTTGGGTTGGAGGAACAACTCATCCAGTTCCAATCCCCTGCCGTGGGCAGGGACACCTTCCCCTAGACCAGGTTGCTCCAAGCCCCTGTGTCCAACCTGGCCTTGAACACTGCCAGGGATGGGGCAGCCACAGCTTCTCTGGGCAATAACCCTGAAACTAATTTGGTTCAAAATTACTCTGTGTTAAGCTTCAGTCTGCAGTTGTTTAAATCAATACTAAATTAGGCTACAAGCAGCTCAACAGCTTCTTATAGCCTCTTCTTGTACTGTTCGTGTCAAGGTGATAAATCTTTCTAGCTAGGTGGTCACTACTAATACTGGCCTTAAAAATCTCTTGCCCTGTCTCCATCTGACAAGAAAAGTGCAAGTTGCTTTGCTCTTTCCATTCCACAGCTGCCAAGGGAGACTTCTCCTTTAAGGCATAGAATCGTAGAATGGTTTGGGTTGGAAAGGACTCTAAGGTCATCCAGTTCCAACCCCCTGCCATGGGCAGGGGCGCCTCACACTAGACCATGTTACCCAAGGCTTTGTCCAGCCTGGCCTTGAACGCTGCCAGGGATGGAGCATTTGCCACTTTTTTGGGTAACCTGTGCCACGGCCTCCTCACCCTCACAGAGTAGAACTTCCTTATATCTAACCTGAATGCATCAGTGTGATCATTGTCTTACAGCAGTGTTGTGTAGATGGAAGGTGTGATAGTTCTCTGGCCAAGCTCCAGAGGCTGAAGATCCACTTAAAAACTCCTTAAAAAGTCAGAGTGTGGAGCTGTTTGCAGGATAATGACTTGCTGGAGCTGATTATCCCATCACCCATTACTGCTTATGGCATGCATGTAATCACTCACTTTTGACTTCCCAAGGAGACATCACTGGTAGCTTTGGCATGTGTTCTTCCCATCAAAATACTAGTTATTAAGAAGAAGAATGGTCACAGTGAGTGGTGTTTAAATGGCTCACCACTGGTGATGGGCACATGCTTTGACAGTGAGTATATATTATTTATTAGTATTAGTTATCTTTTCAAGTTGGCTTCCAGGGATGAAATTCCATTACGGAGCAGGCATGACTGGTCAGTTGGGTATTTCCCATTCAAATATGACTTTTGAGGCAGCACCAGTGGTTCTGGTCTTCATATTTCAACGTTTTTACAGTGACATGGTGTCTAAACCAGCATGAAGTGCTTTACAGATGTTGTCATCCCTTGTATGGTCTGTCTGTTTCCATCACACAGCCAACGTATCAAGAGGTTAAGACCCACCAGCTGAGTCCATGCTGGTATTTCTAGCTGAATCTTCTGTTTCAGTTTGAAATGAGAGACCAAACTGTCTCTCCATGGAAGTCTGAATCTCCCTATTGCTTTCAGTGTTTCTTTAGCTAATTTTTCCTCTGGGGGGAACATTTACTGTGGTTACTGCCTTTCACAGAAGCATTTACAAGGCTCCCATATAAATCATCTTGCAGATGTGGAAGTTCTCCACTGAGGCTGATCACGAGGGGGTTATAAAAGCTATTGCTAGCTTTAGGCAAACTGTTATGGCAGTGCTTCAATTTGTTTGAAAAACCAAGTTTAACTTGCACATTCCAAGTAGGAGATGGCTTTAAGTTGCATATGAACACATTGAAACAGCACACCTTGAAGGCAGGATTACTTTCTTCCTCTCTGGATGTGCTAAAGCAAAGTCAGCTTTCACAAACCATCCCACAAATGTGACTCGTGATTGACCTGAAGGAAACAATTCACATGGTTGAGGTCTCTGTAGCCTATTAATCCATGCAGTTGCTGGGTGTCTTCTCCCTACATGGGTGCGGTCTCACATTGGAGTCAGCCAGAATCTGTATAACCCTCATTAGTTCAGCACTGAGTCCAGGTTAATGTTCCCCATCTCTCATGACCTGAGGCTCAAGACCAAGCTGGTCTTGGCCATGTGGTTTCTATCTAGAACATGTGAGAACTGCTCTCCTATTTAAACAAACTTCTGGAGAGCTGGTAAAATCACTGCTGCTCTACTTAGAACATGCTCCATTAGAAATTAACCTAAGTCTTCATTGAACGCAATTAGAGTTGGGTGCAAAATGTCTTTGACCATGGTCCTACCTGAGGCCACCAACGTGTTTTGTTCACCTCAACAAGTATCTGAACACAATTTTTGCCCCATGCCAATCCATATTGGATTTGAACTTCATAAATGATGGCTTACTGTTATCTCTAGGTCTTTTATATCCATTATTTGAGTGTTTTCGTATCTGATATCATAGTATTGTCATTACATTAGTTGGAAGGGACCTCTGGAAGTTGGTCTCATCTGCCTGAAGGTCTGGCCCAGAACCAGAGCCTGCCCAACACCAGATTAGGTCAATCATGGCTTTGTCTCAGTGAGTCTTGAAAACTTACAGAGATGGAGATCCTTTGGGCTGCTCTCCTGCTGGAAAGCTGTTCTCCTAGCCACAGTTTTTGGCTGCTGTTCCTCATTATGTCCCATGTATGATATATAGAGCAGACCTGGAGTCTTCATTTAAATCATGTAGTATTTTATATGAGGAAATGTGAAGCCTGCACACAATGCAGCTCTTGCATCTGTGTAAGGCACTTTAGGTATGAAGCAGAATAACTGATCCAGTGACCACGTTATGGCCTTCACCCTTCTACTTGTGGTTGTATCTTGTTAGGCCTGATCTCTGGTTTAAATTACTCCAGTGTTATTAAAATACACCTCTCTAGGGTCAGCCTAGCCACAATGGGCTTGACATAACTGGAGATGAAAGTGTGTATGCGGGGCTTCTATCAATGAGTGTAATCAAAAGATGTTATGGACAAAGCAGACCAATTCATAAAGAGAAAACACCCAGTTTTGTACCTCTTAGCAATTACATTGTGCTTTTGATTAGTGAATCTTAAATGTTTTTTCCAGTATTTAATTTAATTGGGAAAACTTGCTATTCAAAGACTGCTTTTCTAACACTTTGCCTTTAACCTCTGTTTTTGTAGTGCATCGGACAATATCATTTCTAGGGTCCAATATTTCAGCATGAATTCGGGTCATTAGCTTTCAGGGTTGTGTCTGATGGGTTGTTTTAGAAGATGACCTGAGCCAGGAAACCTCTATTTCCACCCTGAAGCTCCGAGTTTGACCAAAAGTGATGACCTGACCTGAACGTTCTTGAGAACCAGCAGCTTCAGGTTGGAAAAGCACAACCTCATGAGCTTGTGGTGTGGAGAAACCTGGTTGGAATGGGGTCAGACCTTGTGTTTTCAGGGTGGGTTGGAGGGTGCAGACTGGCTGCTGTCTCTTTTGATCTTCCTGCAGTGAGATTTTTTGGTGGACAAGCTGGAGAGAAGTAATGGTTTCTGACACATCCGCTGACAGGGAGTGAACTGCATTAGCGCTCTGTCAATCCTGTCTTCTAAAAGCTGTCTTTTTGGAAGCATATTTGACTTTTCTGGCTATCAAAAGCATCCTCATCTCTTGGGCTGTGTGGGAAGAGCAGCAGGCAGCCAAGGGGGAGGTGGATAACTGCATGGCCAACGTGAATCCATGGGGATCAGCTGCTCGGAGGGAGCAGAAGGGACATTAAGCCCTCAAGCTCACAATGGGAGTTGGAACGGGTGAGGACTGACTTTGCCTCTGTGCATTTTCTGTCTCTCTCTGTTTTTTCTGATCATTTGTCTGATAAGACTAATAACAGCCTTCCAGTATCTGAAGGGGACCTATAAGGATGCTGGGGATGGACTCTTCATTAGGGACTGTAGTGATAGGACAAGGGGTAATGGATTAAAACTTAAACGGGGGAAGTTCAGATTGGATATAAAGAGGAAGTTCTTTACTGTGAGGGTGGTGAGGCACCGGAACGGTTTGCCCAAGGAAGTTGTGAATGCTTCATCCGTGGCGGTGTTCAAGGCCAGGTTGGACAGGGCCTTGTGTGGCATGGTTTAGTGTGAGGTGTCCCTGCCCGTGGCAGGGGTTTGGAACTTGATGGTCTTAAATTCCTTTCCAACCCTAACTATTCTATGAATCTATGATTCTTTGATCTATGATTCTATGATACATCAGTAAGGATTATTATTGTCTCACTTTTCCTTTGCTGAGAACAGGCATGTTAGCCACAGCATCCAGACCCTTATCCCTGTTGCATGATTGGCTCCCAGAAGTACACTAAGAAACATAAATAACGCCTTTCATATGCTCTTCATTTGCTTATGCTCCCTTTCAGGATGGTGTTTGGTGGAATGCTTTGTTTTGTGGTATGTTCTTGTTTTGTTTTGCTTTTCCATTAGTTCTGATATTTGATGTTTTGGTTGTTGCTGTTGTTGGGTTGTTTTATTTGTTTTGATGAACTATGTTTTTGCCCTTCTGTTATGGAAGGTAAAATTAAGGGAACATGCTCAATCTTTAAAATAGATTTGGACAGCTCTGGCTCATGGTGATGCTCAATAGATATGGGCTTGACTAAAGAGTCAGTGGTAAACTGCCCAGCTCTGATCAGTCTAGCTGGGAGATGCTGTGTCCACACAGAGATGGATAGATGGATGAGGTCACATCCAAACAGCATGGAGTGCAAGCATTAGCGTGATTACATTGACAGCATCCTCTTAAAGCAAACCTCCTCGTTCTCTACTCTTAGCGCCCTTTAGTTTGCATTGTGCAGAGGTCTGAGAGGGCAAGAGTTTGGTTCCTTCCTCATGAAACTAAATAGGAGGATGTGTGTCCTGGCCCTGAGTGCCCTCACAGGACATGCTGGCCATGACCTGTCTCACCCAGTGCCTCTCATATCCCACCCCATTGGTGCAGAGACCATGAGGTTGTCAGTGTATGTCTCATGATTCTGCCCAGCTTTCCATGCTATGTCTGACATGATTTCCTCTCACCAAGCCTGATCATGACCGCCTGTGGTACTTAACCTTGGCTAAGGGCATGGGTTTGGGGGCTATATAACTTTTTCTTTTCTAGGTCATTCCTCTGACTTTCCTTTGTCCTGTATTTTCCATCCCTAAAATAAATGGTTGATAGTGCATATCTGAACTCCAACTAAAACCAGGATAGTAGAGTCAAGCACTTTAGTCTAAATGCATCCAAATGTAGGATAAATTAAATAAGACTTCTCCATACCACTGTGGTGCTAGGAAAGCAAACCCATATCTAATATGTAGATATATTCATATTTTAATTAAGGTGTAATTTAACTGTATTTCACCTCTAACTGCTGGAATTTAAACTTTAAAGTTATGGTGCCCATAGAAAGGTGTGTAAGGATAACTCATGTTTCAGCAGCATTTGGGAGACTAAGAATACCTTTAGTCTGCTCCCACAGCAGCAGGAGTGAATTGTCAATAAAAATATCCTGCCTGGACAGTTAGCAGATGAGAAAAGAGGCTCTGTCACCGTGGGAATGGCAAATCTCTGCATTTTCTGTTCTGGTCTGCATCTTTTTCTGTACATCCCGATGCGCAGGTGAGCTGTTTTGGCTAATGCTTTCAGTGCAGAAATAACTTTGGCCTGAAGAAACCACTGAAGGATGCTCCTTCGTGCCTCTGTACATATGGCAAACATCTCATTTTCCATGAAAGTCTTGCCTGAACATGGAAGAAAGGCTTCATTTTAATAGTTCTCACAGCTTAATTTCTTTGTACAGTATGAAAGTGATATTGAAGGGTAGAAGTAAGCATTACTGCAAAACCTATCCAGCAAGTAAAAAGCCACACTGTCAAGACACTAATTCATGATAGAGAATACTCTGATGCCTATGAGTCAGATTGGTCTTTTTGCAGTGTGAGGAAATGATAAGCGTATTGACATTGTCTCTTTTGAAGTATCCATCCACTCTGCCATGGCCTCCTCTCTTTGGCTTGATTCCTATTGATTATCTCTGCACTAAAGTTCAGCTGACCATTTATATTGCAAGTGAGAAGGAAGGAGAGCTAGAGATTTAAAACCGTTTGAGCACCTCTTGCTAGAGTCAATGCTTGAATGTCATCGGCAGTTGTCAAGATTCAGGCAATGAAATTCCTGAGGGTGGTTCATAATGATTCAATTTGCCAGCATTTCAAGCAGAAACTGCAGGTCCGGTCCAGGGGGTATAAGCACAAGCAAAAGAATGTGTCTGCATGTTACTCACCAGTAAAAGGCAAAACCCCCACACGGTAACACAGAGCTAGCTGCACAGGTTTAACTGACTGATAAACTGGGGTTACAGAGACAAGGGCTACTTAAGCATCTTCTTTTTTTGTCTGTTGTGTTACTCCCTCTACAAAATATACACTGGTATATGAGTGCTATGCACATGGGTGTAGGATGCTCTGTGAATCGTGGAAGAGTACACATGCTCTTTCACATGCATATTTATTTATCTGACCTATGCTCTGTTCTTGTGTGTATTTTTTGCTTTAAGTGGTCTTCAATAAAACCTGCAGTCAACTTCTGCAGGTTTTTGTGGTCCTATTCTTTTACTCTTTAAAAATACTGGAAGATCTGCACAGACAAGAGAGGAAATCAAATCACCAGTAGACATTACAGGGTATGGACTATTCACCAGTATTCAATTCTGCCATCTCTCCTGTTGTCTTCTTTGTCTTTCCAGACCATGCACCTGGTGTACTTTATGCTGTACCTGTGCTAAATCTGAGTTTATTTTCTCCCCTTTTTCATTCAGCACACTAGGTGATAGACTGGTGACCCAGGATGCCCTCACAGTTGAAACACATGGTGAAGTGCTGTTAAAAGCACAAAACAAAAAGGATGACAGGACAGATGATACTTTATTTTCTTGTCTCCTTGTGTAAGGTCAGATTTTAGGTGATGCACATAAGAACATCAGGTTGAAAAAAAAGACATTCCTGACTTTTTCATAAGTGCTGATGTCTTAGTTTCAACTGCTTAGAAACTACTATCTAGGTTGGATGAGCTTTTTCATTAGACTGTGTCTAAAGGCAGTTTTAAACCTCTGATCTCAGAAACCTGATGGTTTGATGGACTACTCCTAAATAGCCACATGAAAGGTGGCAAAGAGAAGTCAACCTATAGTTTGAAAGTGTAAAGTCACTCTTAAGGATCTATGTTTAGCACATATAGCTGTTTCCTGAAATGGAAAATATATGAGAAATTAAAAATTACCCATTTGGAAAAAGGAAAAGGGTAAACTGGAAACTAACCATAGAAACTATGTTCAGTCAAAACTTACATATTGTACCCTGTTTGTAGTTCCTGCTGAAATGAAGATAAATAAGCATAGCCCATAATAGGTGAAAAATAGTATTTCATCTCTTTTGGATTTCAATATTTGTTTATCTATGAGAATCTTCTATGTCATTTAACATAATGTGCTTCTCTGTGTTACCTTTTTAATAAAAGACTCAGTATGCTGCTCCTGATAGAGCTTATTCAAATAACTGATTAATAAAGCTGCACAAAAAAGAAGGAACAGATTTGCTTTTACTGTGGTAGGATGACTGCATTAGTGTAGAACCTTTGCGCAGCTTCCACTTCCCTTTCCATACTCTCTCTTTAATGATTTATTTAAAATTCTCAAATTAGAAATAAATTTAATACAAAGCACTCATGAAGCTTGCATCTTTCTACAGCGTGGAGCTTATTCTAGAGCAATTTCACAGGGCAATTTCACTAAAGGGCAGTTTTATTAGCTGCTTCTGGGGGACTTTTAGGAGGGGGGTGACTAAAACTAGTTTGAAAACATACTGAACAGAGATCTGGAAAGAATGGTCCATGAGGAAGGACTAAGTAAACTGATATAGACAGTCCTATACTGTCTGTATATAGTCCTGTCTGTATAGGACTGAGGTGAAGCATAACAACAATGATGTTAAAATCTGGAAAGAGGAAGGATGGTATTAGAAACACTGGGCTTGAAGTGCTGGAATTAAAAAAATCAAGTCAGATATAAAGAAATACAAGACACATTCATAGAATACAAAATTGCCATAAAATATTTACCCTATAAGTATAAATAAATGTCCATAAGTATTAAGATTCGATTTCAATTCAAAACAGATTAAACAACATCATTTGCCATTGCCTTTAAAGGAAGCAGGGCTTAATAAATAAAAGGAGATAGAATTTAGGATCTGAAATGGTTAAAAGATGATCTTTCATTGGAGATACGGTAGAGAAAAAGGAGGAACTTACAAAAATATGGTTCAAGTCACAAGGAAAAGAATTCTAGAAGTTTAGTGCCCAATTCTGAGAAATAGTAAGGCACAATCTTTGGTTGAATTCTCCCAAACTGAACACTAAAATAAGGCTTTGCCTCTCCATTTATTTCTCTTTGAAATTCACTGTTAAAAATTCCAGAACTGGATGTTACCAAGAGCCTCTACCAGAGAGATCAATAATCTTAGATATTCCCATATATTACATGTAGTTATTTTTCACTTGCTGTCATGAATATTATAGCATCTTCTCCTTATACTGCAATAATTAAGGTGGAGATGACATTTCCATTAAAAAGATCATATAACTCAGTGGGGAGAAACTAAATGTTCCAGCTGGGCTGAAGTTCAGCTTTGGACATATCTGCCTAGAAGAGAATATTTCCATTAGATTCAGATTTTAAATAGAGATGTACCTAAATGAAAGCTGCAGAAATACATTTTTAGGCACCAAAATATCTGTCAAATGCTGTCAAGAGAAAAGAATTCTAAAGCAGGATATTTGTCCAGCATAGGACCTGGCGTTGGTATTATTCAGTATAGGCCACACTTCTCAGGCTGGAATAGAAATTCTACTGAAGCAGATGAACAATTCCACAATGAAATAATTGGGAATAAAGCATTTTAATTGAGGTGGTGACTTTTTTCTCAGTACATTTGGGCCTTTAATGGCTGAATAAAAAATGCAGGTGGTGTTCGAAAGGACCTGCACAGTTTTCTAGATATGTCCTGATGTTCCCAGATTTCCCTTGTTCCTTCTCCCTTCAGACACAAGTCAGGCTCAGAAACACTACAATATTTCCCTCTCTTACTGGCTTCTCCTCCATCAGTATTCTCTGTTAGAAGGCTGAAGGGTGGGACATAGCAAAGGACTGTTTTAAAGGAGTAGCACAACACTCAGGCAGCTCAAGAGCAGAAAGCAGAGAAATCCCACAGCCATCCCATGCGATTTCTAGGAGCAGAAAACCAAAATGCGATCAGAATGGATCCTGATACATTCATGAGAGAGAATAAATCATAAATCACTTGGGATAAAAAGGCCAGGTCCCAGTGACCCCATCACATCCTTCCTCAAGAGGGGTGTAATTTGGCTGTTACTCTGTCCTACGGATCAGCTTGTGTAGAGCCGTGAGTGTGATTTGTGACACAGGGACAAATGTGGCCTATGGTATGAGGCTGAAACAAAGACTCATCATCTCCCTGACTGTTCTCACAACAGCACAAGGTCTTCTATTATCCTGGATTTTCATCTTTTAGCAGACTACTTGCTATATGCTATTTACATGAAGAGCAAAGCAGACAGAAAGTTTCTTTAATGAGCACAATAAATTCTGATCTCTGCTTATTCCTCATTTATCTTAAATCCATGTACCAGAAGGAATTATCCATATCCCTGCTGAAAACAGGACACACAGTCAGTGGTAAGTGCACATGGGGAAAGAAAAGGAGGAGGCATAAGGGTTAGCTAAAAGAGACTAAGCCAGAGGTAACAGGCAAATGACACATATGACAAATTTAGACAAAGGAAAACGAGATTAGAAATGATGTGAGGGGATCCAAGGGAGTCAAATTAAGGCAATCCAGAACAATGGCTGGAGTCATATTCTATCTTTATCTGTTTACAAGTTGGATGGGATATCAGATGAGGCAGTGTTTAGCCATTCAAACACTGTGTACTACCCATTGGGACTGCTTTTAGAGTAGCCCAGCCCTGGTTCTGAAGGCAGGTACGAATGTATGTAACATGTAAATCTAATGTACTTTCTAAATGAGAGCTAGAGTTCAAAAATACCTTGTCTGGATTTTGTGTGATTTTATCCTGCTGAATTTTACAAAACTGATGTAGAAATGACCTCTTCACGTCATGACTTTCAATTTGAATCATTATTATTGACACAAGTTCAGGAAAACTTTTGTTCGTGATGCAGAAACAGCTGTTTAGACTCACAACAGTATAGGGTTCTATTTCCTTCCATCTTTCCTTCCTGCTCAGCATAAAATCAACCCTAATGGATATCTAGTTTGGATCACAGTTGTTTGGTTGCTTGTTTTTCCCTTTTGACATCTTTCTTTGCACTTTATCTCTCCAATAGTTCTCCTTGAATCATTATCCAGTCACGGAATATTGTCAGGCTTCCCAGTTAAAAGCACAAGAGTAGAGATTAAATGTCACTTGTTCTGTTTGCACACTTCTCAGTTTCCCTCAAAACACACGATAGGACCTAAGCTGTTTCTGCCTGAAATACAAACATACGCTCTGAATGAAATCACTTCAGGAGACTGGCAGGGGGGTGTCTATGGCAAGACGAGCTTGCTCATAGCTCTTGCTGCAGCAGAGACCTTCATACACCCCTGGGACACAGCCCTGTGCTGTGTCTTATAGGAAGAGGGATGTACCACTTACACTGTTACCATCTGTGCTGGTTTTGGCTGGGATAGAGTTAATTAGACTGAGGTTGATAGAGGTGATTATTCCCCTCTGCTTTGCTCCGGTGAGACCACACCTGCAGTACTGCACTCACTTCTATCTGGGAACCCCAACACAAGAGGGATGTGGACCTGTTGGAACAAGTCCAGAGGAGGGCCATGAAGATGATCAGAGGACTGGAGCATCTCTCCTATGAAACCAGGCTGAGAGAGCTGGGCTTGCTCACCCTGGAGAAGAGAAGGCTCCAGGGAGACCTTAGAGCAGTTTCCAGTGCCTAAAGGGGCCAACAAGAAACCTGGAGAGGAACTTTTGACAATGGTGTAAAATGTAGTGACAGGACAAGGGGGAATGGCTTTAGCCTGACAGAGGGTAGATTTAGATTAGGCTTTTGGGAGAAGCTCTTCCCTGTGAGGGTGCTGAGGCGCTGGCAAAGGGTGCCCAGAGAAGCTGTGGCTGCCCCATCCCTGGCAGTGTTCAAGGCCAGGTTGGACACAGGGGCTTGGAGCAACCTGGTCTAGTGGAAGGTGTCCCTGCCCGTGGCAGGGGTTGGAGCTGGAGGAGCTTTAAGGTCCCTTCAACCTAAACTGTGATTCTAATTCACACAGATGTACCTGGTTGTAGAGAGCACAAATATGAAGAGCGGTGTTTCCTGAGGCATTCTGTGCAGTCATATCAGCTCCATAGAAGAGAAGATGCTCCAGGTGCTGAACGTGGCCATAGCGACACGCCTGCTCCAAACACAAAACTGGAAAATCAGTGAACAGCAGATAGATGCTGGATTCATCCATGCTAGAAAAGGTGAATCAGGATGGACCTGTGACCTGAAATGTCCCATTAACACGCTTGAAGACACACTATTGCAATAAGCACACCTAACAGCAATACGCACCTGAATGATCATGGGACAAATTACTTTGGGATCAACTGCAAGTTTGGATCAGCATCATACTGGTACCAGAGCCCCACACACACTGTTTGCTATCTCAGTATCACTGTCCAGTGAAAGGATCCCTGAAGCACAAACAGGCAAAGAGAAGGACAGTGGCCCCACATCTCTAGTGACTGCTGTGCTGTTTTCCTCTACAACTTATCACTCCTGGGACCAGCAGTCCTTGAAGATCTGCCCAGGCAATGTAGGACAGAGGCAGAAGGAGGACAGTAAATTGAGATCACAAACACACATCCCATGGTTTTATATCCACATCTTTACCTGTCCAATACTCGCCCACCCTCAGGGGCTGAAAGCTGGGTCCTTCAAGAGGCCATGGGCTCAAAGCCAAGCTGCCCTCCCAATAGTCCAAGACAAGAGGACTCTAAGCAGAGTCAGAGCATCTTCCCTTCTCCCAAAGGGTCTCGCTGTTGAAGCACAAAGCCAGCTCAGGTTCCCTAACCCCTATCCCATATCTTCCCTACACCAAATCCACTTGTCAGTGTGCAATGCAGGGACAGATATAACTGTGGTTTGGGACCAGGGAGCCTCAGGCAGTGGAACAAGATCCCAAACACTATCCGATGAGCCAGAAATAACCTGGGGAGGATCCCAGACACTACTGACCATCCTGAGCATTGACCTGGGATGGGAGCCAGAGCTGGCACACCACGTTTAAGTGCTTCACATGGGAGCCAGGCCTCTGTGCTGAGCAGCGCCTGCCCGACCTGCAGCACCCAGGGGAGGGGATGAGCCCTCCACTGGCAGCAGGACAGGGGTCACTGCATGCAGGTCCCGGGATGAGCCCTCCACTGGCAGCAGGACAGGGGTCACTGCATGCAGGTCCCGGGATGAGCCCTCCACTGGCAGCAGG